>OMNZ01050746.1:0-11005 GCA_900303255.1 Lesueurigobius sanzi
GACTACTGGCTGTGTGTTTAGGGGAGGGGCCTCAGTACAAACAGCACATTGGACATCACGCAAGAGGTGCATCCCTCACAGTTATGTGGGTAAAGATGAGTCCACAAACTGTAAATACCAATCAGCAATGGTAGTCGACAGAGGCCAGCATGAGACACTGACGAGACACAGAGAGAGAGAGAGAGAGAGAGAGAGAGAGAGAGAGAGAGAGAGAGAGAGAGAGAGAGAGAGAGAGAGACAGAGAGAGAGAGACAGAGAGACAGAGAGACTGAGAGACAGAGAGACAGAGAGAGATGGAGAGAGAGAGAGAGAGACTGAGAGACAGAGAGAGAGACTGAGAGACAGGGAGAGACTGAGAGACAGAGAGAGACTGAGAGACAGAGAGAGACTGAGAGAGAGAGAGAGAGAGAGAGAGAGAGAGAGAGAGAGAGGCAGAGAGAGAGAGAGACTGAGAGAGAGAGAGAGACACACAGAGAGAGAGAGATGGAGAGAGGAGAGAGAGAGAGAGAGAGAGAGAGATGGAGAGAGAGAGAGAGAGAGACTGAGAGACAGAGAGAGAGACTGAGAGACAGGGAGAGACTGAGAGACAGAGAGAGACTGAGAGACAGAGAGAGACTGAGAGACAGAGACAGAGAGAGACTGAGAGACAGAGAGAGGGGGAGAGAGAGACAGACAGACAGACAGACAGACAGACAGACAGAGGAAGAGACAGACAGAGAGCGATAGAGAATTTTAAAAGTAAACAATCTACCACCCCCTTCCCCATGATAGCCCCTGCCCCACCTTGTTGCCTTTGCATGCTCTCTCATCTCATTGGTCAAAATTCTGATTAGTTGCTGAGATCAAAAGAAAATATATCATTATTTTGTATAAATGACTCTGCATAGAAATAATCCAATCCATTTAAAGTCACTTTCTGTTTTGCTGTTTGTTTGATGCTGAAGTGGATATATCAAGTATATTAAGTGGATATATCAAGTATATTAAGTGGATATATCATGTATAATCAAGGCTTCTTAAAATCTTCTTTTGGGTGCCTCAGCAACATAGATATTTTATAAGTTTAAATAATGTTTATGTCAGGAAAAGACAGTAGCTAAAGACTGGGCTGGGCAAGATTTGAAATAGCTCGAGAGTGCCTCTTCAGACAGCATGGGGAATGACACGTGAAGAACAGTGGATGCAAGCTCTCACTTTCAGCTTACTAATGAACACACACTTACTATTAAAAGAGTAGGAACAACCAGTAGAAAAACAAACCAAAAGTGAACAGAATTACTGAAAACAATCAGGATGAAGTTAAATACTGCTTCATGTATGTTTTAGACGAGGGAACACTGTAACATGGTTAAAAAGTTAGATTTTATCATTTATTATCAGCACCCATTTTATAAAATGCACCATAACGCCCGGGGCTGGCCAAGGTTCACAAAAATATATCAGCGGTATTTAATAGTTCACCATTACTTTGAGTTATTTTGCTAACAGGCTAATACACAAACAACTCCATGGCAGCGAATACACAACACCCTTGGGGCCGCACTATTTACAGTTACTTCATATTTCATGTGGGAACACGGTACTCGCTCCAGGTGGGCTGGAGCCTCCAAAACCTCACGAAGGCACTGATTACATGGGTAAACAACGGGGAACATGACGGGACAATTATGTAACAACAAATCTGGAGTCATTAAAAGGCTATCAATCCAATCTGCATCAGGGCCTGGTCACATTTTCTACATGAAAGGATCGTATTATTTGTGCAAGCGCAACTAGCCATGACTTGGTTATTCCCAGGAATCTAATTATCTCCCTCCAGGTCCGCTGACGACAGAAAAAGCATCCTGATGAACACGGCGAGGAAGAGGGGGTCAGTGACATGTAGATATTTTTGGAACTATATGGAGGCATGGACTAGAATATAAACGATAATATAGACAAAAAATAATGTATCAGTATCTTAAGGGACTTTCTCGATGATGATAATAAAGCCATATTCTTTGAAACTACTACAAATGTATGTACTAGGGCTGCACGGTTTCAGAAACATGATCTGAGAGAAGACTGACATTTGGAGAGTAGTTCTTAAATACAGGATCACAGGTTTTATACAGATTTGTGAATTGCACCCATTCGAATTGCAATTTAGATTGTCCTGCTTTTAATTGTGCAGCTCTGGCATTTTAACCTCTTATACCCCACAGGACCCAAATTGGACACACAAGGCGCAGTGGGCCCAAAATAGTTGACAAAAGCACCATCAAATACGAAAAATTTGACGATTCAGTTGTGATTTGAAAACATAAAAACTCAGGTCCGCTCTAAAGAAGCGTAAAATCGGCAATTTTGATCATTTTTGGGGCAACTGACAGATTTCTCTGAAAGGTTTCGAGATCCCTGCCTCCACTTCACCGAGTCCTGTGCAAATAAAGACCCAGAACATTATCTAAACCAGGGGTGGTCCCAGGAGTTTCATTTGGCCTTCGAGATGGTGCTTGCTTTTGTTAGAAGTGTCCACTTTGATTAATTTGCGACTGAATGGACTGTCAACCAAAACAGCTTTAACCTCTTATACCCTACAGGACCCAAATTTGGCACGCAGGGGTTTAAGGGGTTAATGATCCATGGTCAGGTGTATGTGTTGAGAAAAGAGAAAGAATTTCACAATAAACCGAATCAGAAATCTTGGTCAAGCCATTGTTTGCAAGGACATACTGCATGTTTTTCTTTTTCATTTTCAACCAGCAGTTTTTACAGCTTTCTTTTTACCTCTGTCACTGATGATATACTTGATATGGTAATCTTACATTTCTTCCAAACTATGTTATCTTGAGGATGATAGACTGCCACCTCTACTCAGAGCTGCAGCGAAGTATTGTGTCATCTCAAGAGTCTGCCTTTTCTCTCTCCAGCTATCCCCATAACAGTCGTAGTCAGTCCCACCTGGATCTTTTACAGTACATTTACCGTTTGAGAGGGGGTGTGGGGGGGGGGGCTTGGGGGCTGCCAAGTGCAATCCAAAGGCGTCCCGCAGCTTGACCAGGCTGTGCTTTAAATAGAGGCCCCAGCTTCACACACTGTTGCACTGGCAAGCCACCGCCTCGGCAGAAGTGTCCCTTATCTTCCTGCGGGGGAGCTAATTTCCCAGCGGGCAGCAGCGAACTATCACATTAATGCAGCGGCATATCGGCCCGGGCACAAGTCACTATCAGCTGATTCGTACAATTACTAGTCAGGCAGGTCAATAATAATCCCCCGCTCTCAATTCGTACTGATTTATCAGCCCCAGTCGTGTTTTTCTGGGGAGGTCATTTGTTTTGTCCCTGGAGTGATGTGTGCAATATCATATTTTATGGGGCCCCTGCTTCCTCTGCCATTCCTTTGTGGAGATCAAACTGAGTTACTGTGTTACCAAGTTACCTTAAACCTGATTTAAAGTTTGGCTAATAGTCAGACAGTTGCATTATTCTGCTGAATTACCAAACGCTCTCACAGTCAATAACTAATCTCACTGATCTCATCTTTTCATATGAGCAGCAAGACACACAATAAAATGGACTGATGTCAAGTTACTGTGACGGCGGCTCAGATGGTAGAGCGAGCCGGCTTGTGTCTTCAGCTCCCACGGATGAATGTAGTGTGTGAGTGAATAATGCAACACAAAAGTGCTATAAAAACCTATGCATATTATTATAATTATTCTTATTAATAACACAATGTTGAGCTACCTCGAAAAAGATGACTAAAAATGTTAACATTATACTTCTTGTAATGCAAATGCTTCACCAAGTAAAAAACATTCATATGTAAATCTGGCCTTGTCCGAGTGTTTTTCAGCATCACCGCGCTGTGTGACAGTGGTAAATGAAGCAATAACTCAAGTCGAGGTCACACCAATATCACTCAGTATAAAGTTGAATGTATTTTATAGACGCTGTCCTGAATTTACACTAGAAACAATTTCATTCTTTTAGGGCATGACATTTTTACAACTTGGAAAGTTAATAAAAACGGCTACATGAAGTTATATTTTCCCCGTATAATTTTGGCTGCGATTGCACAAAGGTGACCATTGAGCACTCGACGGATTTTATCTTCAGCTGAAGAACGTGATGTCTAAGTAAAGTGGAGAATAACCTTTGAGAGAATATTCACCCCCGAAGTCAATCTCATGACTCGGCCACATGTCACGTCCTGAGAGTCAGTCAAGTGAAGGGACGAACACACTTTGTAATGTTGAAAGCCTTAAGGGCAGTTTATCTGAGGCATATGTAAATTATTGTAAGTTTTCATGACCTAGATTCTTGTAATGCATCAGTAAGTTTAAGTATTTTCACACTGTATTTTATACCCAGCTTGTCACTTTTATTGGTTCAAGAGTTATTATTTAAAAAAACAGATGATTGTAAACATAAATGCATGAAGTCTAAGCTGTGTAGTCGCCTGTTCTCTCTGTTTACACCTGATGATCTGAGTGGATCGGAAAACAAGGGTTTTGCATCGGAACAGAGAAGGGAGGCAGATTTGCAAGGCAAAAGTGGGAGGAGGTTGACTGAATGCTGACAATAGGCCTGTAGTGCTACCTGCCTGGGGCAAACTATTGCGCAGTTGGTCAGCAAAAACAGTCAGAGGGGAACTAATACTGCGGGCATATGACACACTGCTAGCTCTCTTTATGCCCCTTCAAGCAACAACGAGGAGACTTAGTAACCGCTTACATCACCGGAGAGATATGTAAGGCCGCAAGTCAAACAAAAGTCTTATGAAGTGGGCTAAAGGATAAGGACAACACACAGGCCGATGTATGCGCAGGCTCCGGCCCGTCTCCCAGCCCCTGTCATCTCTGCCACACTCTGTTTGCTCTGTAAATAGCTCGAGATGCACCCAGAAAGTGGAAAACCAGGAAATGTCCACACGAGCTGCAGGCCGCACTCCATTTTTCTAGAACTACCCTAAAAATGTCACCGCGACTGTTTGGCCGTTACGGTAAATGACTCGGTGGAATTGTCCTGAAGTTGGTTTTGTGTGGGTTCAGTACAATGGGTACACGCTGCCCAGCCACAGTGTAAATGGATTGCAATTGTTTAACTGGAGCTGAGGTTTGTATTCAAATATCTTACTCATGGACCACATTTGTAAAAGCTGTAATTATAGTTTTTAATATTTAAATCTAAATTTGTATTGGAAAAAAAAAAAGTTGCCCATTTGCCCAGTGTTATTAAATCCAAATATTTGCTCTCTGGTCTGTATTGGGAATGAACAAAAAGACATTGCATAATCTCTGTACATGTTTCAATACAACAACGGCCTCAGCAGTAAATATATTGAATAATAGGTTGGTTTATGAAGGCTATCTCCAGCTAAATTACTATTTAAGTGTGTATTGTAACCTAAGCCATAAGCGCTCAGCCATGTCGTGTGTTTTCCAGCAGTCTCACCAGAACATCCAAATGACCAATCCCGGCGCCTCCCTGGAGACGTTCCAAAGCCGCGACGAGATCAAGAATCCAATCAGTGCATCAAATAGCTATCAGTCATTCAGATATTGGCCATTGTTGGCTGCAATGAGGCTCCTTTTATCGGCTGCCTGTGCTGTTCAATATATAATGTACAGCTGCGGAGGGATCTGCGATTACTGAGACCGGGAGAGGGTTTCGGAGCTGGCACCTGGCTGCGTTGCCATTTTTCCACTTTGTGAGTTTTCTTCAGAGGAAATTGAAACATTTCATCTTGGAGAAACAGGTGCAATAAAAGTGAGATTGCTGTCGATCGTCTCCGAAAAGTGAGGGGGATTGAAACCCACAGGGAAGCCAGTGCAGCTGCCGGCCACGGCGCCAGGCAATGAATATGGTAAAGATCATATTAAGACATGTCTAGATGGTTTTATATTCAATTAAGTATGGGGAAAAGTTACTTGGAGAATATAGGTGTGCAATTCAACTTAAAGTGGACATACAGTATTGTGCACAGAGCTGCTCAGAGGTGATGGATTCTGGGCTTTAAAAATGTTTAGTGTTTGATCTGTGATGAAAAAAAATCAGGAAATATAGATTGGAGCGTTTCAGCAGTGGAAGAAGAGATGACTAGATTACTCAGAACTGAAGTGAAACTAGAGACAACTAGAGGTATCTTTTTGGCAAGAGAACAAAGTTATAAGAAAGGTTGATTTTGCATGATCTTTATTGATTTAATACATACCTTTGGATTCTGAATACATGAAATTGTATGTTTTATAACAAAATATAAGTGAAAAAAAAGTCATTCACACAAAACGCCTTGAGTGAAGCAGCGGAAATAGAGATTAAAACAGTATTTGCCAGCCATTTAGCAAGAGATGAATTGCAGCGGAGGCAACGTGAGAGCTGAAATGATCAGAATGAGTCCCATGAAGCTGCCTGGACTTTAAATGCAAAGAACGGGCACCACCTCATGACCTCAGCGTTGTGAGCTCTTCAGAAAAAATTATTCAAACACCACTGTGTCATACAAAACAGTCCGCTCAGCCAAACACGGGTCTTTAAAGTGATAGACTATCTATGATCTCAAATGACCTGAAGTGCTAAATATCTTATGATGACTGTTGTTGCCCTGTTTTGTTTGGCCCAAACACACGCACACTTAAAGCTCAACTCGACCAGCATTACGGCGGAACCAGGAATTGCTAATGAATCAGAATCCCAGTTTCATAAGATAAGTTCAGTATTTTCTCAAATCTTAATATAGTATTTTTTTTGTTCACTTTGTTTGCTTGATTTTGAAGTTTAAATTGTCCAAACTGGTTCCCAACACCGGCTTTCCCAACACATTTCTTTTACGAGCATGCTTTCCAACTTTCAGGGTCAACAAATCTCCTGCTATTTCATGAGCGAGAGCTTTAGAATTAGATGCACAGTGTCTTTTCACAAATGCCTACCTTTACAATTTACTGAAGGAGGAGGACAAAACCAATCTCATTCCACTACCTGACAAAATATCAAGCTCAGGGCCTTTAACAGAACCTTGATGAACATACTGTAAATCTAGCTGCAATAACGCAATACTATACTATTCACGTTGACAACAGTCTTTCAATTCTAGCGTTCCAGTCTGTTGCATCCATCACCTCAGAATACTGTCCCCTCCTTCGTGCTCATTCGATCCCATCTGTTTTTGTTGCGCCCTTGGCCTCATGAAATCCACCCAGCCTCGAGTCGCTCGCTCGCTGGGTTTGTTGCTGGTCTAAATACCACTCATTCTTAATGGTGCGACCGTAAATACAGGTGTAAACGAGCATTACCTGCAATACTGTCCTAGCGTCCACTGACGACAAACATGAACGCACTTTGATGATGCCTCCGGGTGAAGACTAGACTTCTGAAGCTTTCCACACAACCGGGCTTGTCTTTCAAAGCCTGTAATTACGGCACATGATAGTCGGTTCATGGCAGGCGCAGTAGCACTCCGTAGTTTATTTCCCCCGCCTGTGTGTGGGACTGTTTTTCTTTACTTTTTGGGGACAGCGAGGAGGGAGATCGTGTTCATGAGGGCGACTTGGGTGTGGCGGTGTAGCTGGAAAAGTGGGCTAACTGGTCTGACATCCAGCTCACCGTCTCACTGTCTCACTGTCTCACTGTCCTGTTGCATTGTGCTTTCCCGACTCTGTCATCACATCTGCCTGGAACTGTCGCTGAACGTGCTGCCAAGAAGTACGGAGAGTAACCGTAATTGTAATTGATCCTTTGAACAATGCGCAGTATAATAACAATGCTGTGTTGCGCTGATTGTCAAAGGTGAATTGAACAACTTGCCCCAGTCAGTAAGATGGTTGGTTTAGCTGTATTTATATATAAACTTATCAAGTGCCATGGTGGATGACATTTACTGTCTGCAATTATTACTATTTTTGAACAAATTTCCCTAAGGAGATGATCAATGAAGTATATCTTATTACTTTACCTTCTTTCAATGCTGCTCAGATGGTATAGTTGTTGGACCTGGACAAGAGGACCCCATCAAAATCGAGATGGTTAATCTCAAGGGGTTGTTCCTCTTAATATTGAAATGTCAATACTAGAGGTGCACAGTATATCGTCTTAATCAGGGGTGGCCAAAGTGGGGCCCGTAGGCCAAATTCTGCCCTCCAAGGGGTAAAGTATATCTTATTACTTTACGATCTTATTACTGGCCCTCGAGATGGTGCTTAGTTTTGTAAGAAGTATCTATTTTGATTCATTAGTGAAGAGACTGTCAATAGTTACAATAGGACACCAAACAGCACGTCCTACTCAGTTGTACGACTAATTAAAGGACATTTAATCATAGATTTGTTTGTATTTGGTCTTTTCTACATGTAAAACACTATTGCGTTCAACCTTTTCCATGGAAAAAACGTTGGCCACCCCTGGTCTAAATAATATCGAAATAGTTGATCGGAACTCGGAAGATACACACATTTACAATAAAGTCAAGAAATGAGTAAAAAGCTTCAAAAAGCCTGCCAAAATACAACTTAAATAGAGTTGATATGCAATTTCTCTTTTTTCTGCACTTTTGTGGTTTATTCAACACAATTTCATTAATCCAAGACTTACTCACAGGATATTTTTGCATATTTTTGAAGCGTTGCAAAAATATTGCTTGATTATTATAGGAAGTCCCCCAAAATATGGATATATTCAGTTTTCTTACTATCGCCCACCCCTCGCTCGCCAATACCCTTTCGTCAGTAACCTTTTGCCCTTTTTAGAATTCAAAATGATTTACAGTGTAGTAAATGGGCAAAACAAGCAAAAGAAATTCAGTTTGAAGCCTTTACTACAGTTCAAATAAAACATAGACTAGTCACCTGGATGTAGGTTGTTTAGATTATTTCATTTTATTTCTCATCTATTCTGTGATAGAACATGCCTGGACTACTGAGAGCTTACACATATGATGTTTAGTGGAGGCAATTTGAGTGCTAAAATGCTAAAAGCAATGATGATGATGGCCTGTTTACCTTGACCAGTATTACAACATTGTTAAAAGCCCCAAAAAGTTTAGCAGATAATGCCCCCTTTAAAACCAATACATTAAAATAAATAAATAATTACTTTAGGAAAGAGTTATACGCTACTAGTAGTATTAGTAGTTGTAGTAGAAGTAGTGGTAGTGGTTTATAAAAAAGACTAGGCAAAAATATCTACCAATAAAAGGTAACAGTTTCTTTTCTTTCGTGGAAATAACAATGCGTACTTTCCACTTTCCATCCATTTTTTATTTATACAACTAATGATATTTTTGAACACTTAAATGTCACTCTAAATGTCATCCATAATTTCAACATTGTGCAGTGTCACCCGCTGCCTCTTCCCATTTTAATAAGTGGCATAAACAGTATGTGATAACCCTCACCCCCTGATAACGGCCTCCTCAGAGTGGTGCCATTGTCAAAGTCGATCCCGACTCGCTTAACTGCTCTTACAGGCAGCTTCTGGCTACAATAGGACGAGTTTGTGAATGGCACTTTTGATTGGAGCCGGTGGAAAGCACGTCGACCTTGCGGTTGCTGTGGCTGATGTGAATGGGCCAGGTGTGATTAGGCAGGTGCGTATCCATGGAGAGTTGTCGCAGCAACCAATTTACGGTAAATCTGGTCTTGTCAAGGGACAGTCACGAGCCAAAGTGTGGATTAATTGCCATCATCTTCTCTTCCACGTTGCTGATCAGGGATATGTTATGCACCAACACGACTTTTTTGGGATGAGGCTTGCAAGCAGGTGTTTTGGACTGGTAGAGGGCACGTTTTTCTACCTCATAAAGATTCAGAGACATGGAGAGGAGATGTAAAGGCCCACAGTATAAGAGTGACTGCTAACCATAACGCTGGCTTCATGCGACATGCTAATGGCTGGCTTTGCGACTGTTCACTTCTAGTGGGCAATCTGCTGTGTCAAAACATTCACATTTTTCCTTGACTTTATTTGTGTGTGCTAAATATGCTCATACTCCATCAGAAAAAACTGCTTTCATTTCCATAACAAGCCTGACCCTTCGCTAGGCCACGCCCCCTAATATAATGCCATCTGTATGTGTCCTGTGGGGCCTCTCTGTGTAGCATGCGCTGCCTGTGCCACTAAAACATGCACACTAGAGGTTATGCGTGTGACGTCATAACAGAGCAACAGCATGGCACATGAGTGGCAAGTTTGAATTGCTGTTCATTGGTTTGCCACTCAATATGCAGGTGATGGCTCCATTTCTGTTTGGGTTTAAAATGTTCATAACCTCTCCATACTGAAGCAAAGACTCCCCTGAAAGAGAGTCTGAACGAGAACAAGAGGCCATGTATTCCCAGTACATTTACCTGTTTATGTATAATACCTGTATATTTGTACTATCTTTTATATTAAATATAGTATCTATTCATATTTGATAATTATAATATTTAAATGTAAACAATGATCTCACTGATTCAACACAATTTTCTCCACTGCACAATTACTGATATTAATTACATGTAGGATGCTTAATTGGCAGTTGGCGATGTTTACAGTGAATCCATCGTGATGGACGATGATATCATCCAATAATGTAAATTTATTATTAAGGTGATTTTAAGCGCTGCAGAACTAAGTTTCTTGGCGAGTTTCCCACGGAGGTTAATGAGCGATGCATTGTATATCTATGGGGGAGCCTCATGAGCAGTGACGGGCAAAGGGATAATGAGGGAGTATCAATAACCTCCAAAATCACATCGTACCTGTCATAGCACCTTCCATACACGACCCAGGCGTCGCGGTGAGGAGTGAGAGAGGGAAAAGAGCGCGGCTGTGTAGTCCTGCAGCGGCACACCTCTCTCCGGTGTCCTCCCGCTATCCACATGCGTAATTACCCATTTTACGCATAATAGCACCTTTTCCAAAACTCTTCAAATTCTCCGTAGTCAGGGTTTATGATCTGCTTTTGTGCTGCGTCTCTGCAGAGCTATCGTAGCGGGGCAGCCGGGCGCGGGGCAGCCGGGCGCGGGGCAGCCGGGCGCGGGGCA
>OMNZ01050747.1:0-12328 GCA_900303255.1 Lesueurigobius sanzi
ATTTGAACGCAAGTTACCAGCAATCTCTCCAAGAGCCCAGAGAATAACGACGGCTATCACTACATACACCTGCAGGACAATACCATCAGATGTTGGAAAAAAATGGCCCTATGAAGACTCTGTGGACTCTAATGCACCAAGTTAGAGTTTCTACTATTTGCAGCATTAGTTCTTCTGAGAATGTCTGAATCTTGAATCGGTTTGGTATTTATTTTTGCACATTTTTCTGATATTTTACCTTCTTTACTCTTCAAAATTGGAGGGAAAATACACCAAATTAGGATCATAATAAAAATAACAATAATTTAAGATAATACATCTCAATAGAGGAGGAAAACAATACTGTACATCAGAAGGAGGAATACATTGTGCGGCTCGGTTATAGGAAATATAATCATGTATATTTGAAGCAAAAAAGTGCACATGATAATAAGTATGCTCACTTTTAAGTGGAACTGCTGCAGACACTAATGAGCTGAACAAAGAATGAGAGGAGCTCCATTATTTTTAAGTGCTATTTCTGTAAATGTTTTGTGGAATAATCAATATTGTAATTTCATTTTGATGACATATTTTAATTTAGCTTTGGTTTATGATGAGAATGTAATTTAGTTTTAGTCAAGATTTATTCATTTTACATCTTTTTACAGTAGTTTTAGTCGACTAAATTTTGATTTAGTAATAAAATGAAACAATTTCCCAACACGGAAATCACTAAGCTTTCCCTACAGCTTCTACATCATGTTTACTATTAATTTCATTCTGTTTTATGTGTATTCTTTGTGTAACGCGTATATAACCAAAGGGGAATCCCCCCCCCCCCCATCCCTCTGTTGTTGCGTGTACAAGAAGTGATTCAGCGCGGGCCGCTCTGTTCGGCGTCACATGACCAGCTCCAGTTACGTACAGTACATTAGTGTAGTTCTAGTGCCGCTCTGTTACACAATCGTCTCCACACAAAAGTCTTTTTGAAGGAAGTGGCAGCTCCGCCTTATCTGTAATAAAGCAGCAGTGTTCGGAGGTTGGCGAACCACAAGTTTGTAACATGCGAGACTTATCAGCTGTTTAAGTTATTGTGGTCCATTATACTGTATGCTTTGTGCTGTCTGTCACGGTGAAAATAAACATGTTAAAACCATTGTTCGATGCTCTTATTCCATACAAAAATAGTGGAGTAGAAAATACAGACACAGGCTCTGAAACAGGGGTCATGAATTAAAATCCACCAAGGTTCGATGAAAACAAATTGTCACGCAAAGGTCCGGAACATACATCAATTTACAGTTTTTTAATTGGGCTATTAATAATACTTTTTTCTTAATATAGTAACACTGTGTTTTGAAAATAGTGCAAATCATTACCCCCAAAACATGCACGTTAGGTAAGAAAAAAATCCTCCTGGCAGGTGATTCTGACCATAACCCTGGCTCAAGATCTGGAGATGGGTCCCCAGGCGCTGTGCACACGGCTGCCCACTGCTCATGACAGATTGCCTTGGCCTCGAAGGATGGGTCAAATGCAGAAAACGAATTTCCCTACGGGGATTAATAAAGTATACCATACCTTACCTTACTTATTGTAATATTTTTATTCTAATAAAATACATTTAGGTTCCTAAAGAGCACCTAATGCCTATAGGGTACTGACATGATGGAGATACTCACCTACAAAACAAACAAGCTACTACCAAGTTTGAAAGGGCAAATGTGAACTATAGTGTTCTCGGTAATACAGTAGATCAGACAGAAAATCATTACCAGAAAGTTATGTAAAATCAGGGAAAGCACAGAACAGTTAACTAAAGAAAGAACGATTATGGATTTCAAGCCTCAAAAGGATGAACTTATAACATCCCACTTTGCTCAGCTCATTTTGTTGCTGGTACGTATTTGATATTTGTGTATACAGTATGTTAATTTGCTTTTATTCAATTCTGAGCAATTGTAGTAACAAATATTGATAAAAATGCATGATTTTCTTTACCCTTTCATGTCTGTGTGTAACAATTGCAGGGAGGCAAGATTGCAATTCGCCGAAATCGGGAAACAGCACTACTACACCGCACGCATATGTAGTTAGATAATTAGTATCCGCTCGGTCTAAAACTTTAGCTGACTTTCACTAAGTCATTTCTGGACCACTTTGAGCAAAATAAAAAGCGAGCGCTGGGTCTGAACGGGTCGGCGTTTGGGATCCAGGTCCGCTAATCCGAGCCCTATTCACCACAAATTTTACTTGCACTTTTTACTTGGCTACGTTCCACAACTGGAGAAAAGACGATGAACAACTAAACTAACACAAGAAGAGTCACATCGTGATCATGTTTGGAGAGGCTTATGTTACATTGTTTGCTGGTTTTATGACTTACAAAAACACCAGGATGCTTTGTGATGATGATGAAATTATATTACCTTATATTACCGGCATACAGTGTTTGTCGTACAATATTTGCAGCCATTAAAATTGTAATTTTGATTTGAAGGCAATTAATCTTGGAGCCCTATTGTCTATGCAAATACACCCAAGACTCAAATATCCCTAAGGCGAACCACTGCGGCACATTAATTAGAAAATGTATCATCTTTGGAAAAAAACTATGACTAACTGTAACTTTGAAGAGGGTTTGAATGTTGTCAGCAGTTTTTAAAGTTGACATGAGGAAAAAGAGCAACAGCAGAAATGCTCAGTTAGCAGAAAGGACGGGACAAGTGCAACTAAGGTGTTCCTCAGAGCGGTGTTTGCCCCAATTGGCGACATGACACATCACTTAAAGGATCTGTACGTGATTTTGTTTTTATTAACGGTGAGAAGAAACTTGTTTTGTCCTCCTTCGGTAAATTGAATGCACAGTGGTTTGTGGTAAAATAACTGCCCAAGGATTTATAAAGTGTTTTTATCGATTGTGAGCTGGCAGGCTAGTTTATGTTAGCATTACTGTGCCCGTGGAAGTGGTGAAATGTGCTTATAAACCCATCTCTGTGAGGAATTAGGACGTAAGAATGTTGGGAATGAGTTTGGACTCAAAGTTTAAATATTCCCTAAATCTGTTTTTGTCGTAAACCAAAAAAATCTGGTATCAGATCTTTAATTATTCTTGAGATAGATATGACAGTGAATCTTGTTATTACATACTTCAGGTTTGAGTTTATGTTAATTGATGATGCTAAAAGATTTTGAAATGTCAATTGATTGACTAATTTGTTTAATAACCCAAATAAACATGTTTAGACATGTTTGACAAAGTTCAGCAACCATAGAGTGTATATAGCAATGGAGGTACAGTTAGCTAGTTCTGCATGAAGCCAGTTAGCATACAGGCTTTGGCTCCGGAACCTGGAAGCTCCTATTGACTTTCCATTGAAGCCTTTTCACCCCCCTTTAACTCATTATTGGAAATAGGCTTGTAAATATGACCCTCAAGTAGAGGTGGGGGATGTCTCAATAACGATAGCCGAGCAATAATTTTGCAA
This sequence comes from Lesueurigobius sanzi, assembly GCA_900303255.1. Classification (NCBI taxonomy): domain Eukaryota; kingdom Metazoa; phylum Chordata; class Actinopteri; order Gobiiformes; family Gobiidae; genus Lesueurigobius; species Lesueurigobius sanzi. The sequence continues at coordinate 3,471 of OMNZ01050747.1, forward strand.
ACCATCAAAAATACCATCAAAAAAATATAAAATGTGCTGGTAAATGTATTAATTTAGATGTCGTCTGTCGTCAAAAGGATAATTATCTTGAATAAACTGCTGAAAAAAGAACATTATTAAACTTTTTTTGAGAGATTGCACATCAAATATATGTAAACGTTATTTTTTAGCAACAGTTTTTGCAGATTTTGTTATTTTTTTAACTTTGAAGATATACTAGATATATTGTACATTTACATATCTTCCAAACAACAATTTCGATATCATCTTGTAGACGATATATCCCCCACCTGTGCCCCCAAGTGCTTGTCTTACCACGTGCTACACCGTCCTGTTCTTTGTCTTTTAATATTGTCAATGTTATTTAAGATGTTTACAAAAATAAATGGCCAATCAGCTGCCTTCTTGCTCTGTGGTTCCCAATGTCAACATTGACATGATAACAATAAAATAAGTGTCTCTTGATAGATGCCAAGAGGCACTTATTTTATTGTTATCATTATTAGCTTTTTTAAATGTAACTTTTTATCCTATTCCAGTATTATTGTACTGTTTGCAAACCTATTTCTTCCTGATGGTACATTTCCTGACTTTGGTTTGAGCAGCTCAGTAGAATTATCTCCCAATGGAATATTATTGTAGCCTGGTCTGGGGTCGCACCATAGGGAAAGCTGAAGGTTGTGGGTGGAGCCAACAGTTGTCAATCAAACTGCTTCTACCGTGGTAGACCAATCAGAGCTACGGAATGTTACGTTTCCTTGTTTTGATTCAAAACAGAGCATTGTGATTGGAGGCCAGATTCCTGGCCCAGCTACGAGCAGCTCCTATGGTGCGACCCTAGACCAACCTGCAAGGCAAAACATATTTTTGGCCACTAGGGTGCGTCTAGTTTACTAGGCTAATATTATTGCACTTCTTGAAAAAAAAAAAAAAAAAAGAACAAACATGAAGGTAAAATATTCTTAAAATGAATCTTAGATTTTAACTCATTAAGACAGTGTTTTCCAATCAGGGGTACGGGGACCTCTAGGGGTACACAAGAGGCTAGCAGCGGGTACTTGGATTAATTTCAGATAAAACAAATTGTATTTTTGATTATTATAGTCAAAGAAAAGCTTTAAAAAACATGTAACTGTAAAGAGTGAGTTTCAATGTATTTAGTTGTCTTTTTTACTGATAATTAGAAGTTTTAGTCATTCACTTTCCAACTAATCAACAAAACTATCAAGGCAGGGGGTACTCCGAATAAATGAAAGGCCCAAGGGGTACGCAAGGCAAGGAAGGTTGGGAACCACTGCTTATCATCTTTTGCAGTGTAGTTACTATTATTATATGCATTTTGTACGTAAATCTATGTTGAGAGATTCATATTCCTGGGGAGCCCTGTGGAATTGTTGGATTGAGAAGGGTCACAACCTGCTGGAGTTTGGGAAGGGCCGCAACCGTGTTTTAACTGGACTGAAGCCATATCCGGTTAAGAGGTATTTCACTGAACATAGTCGTTTGCATTGCACTGAAGTCAAGTGTTGCAACATGAGTCATAAAGGAGCCAGACACAGTTCAGTCCAACCTAACCCTGTGCACAAACCGGATTAGAGTTCATAAGAATTTTAAGTTCAGAGTAACACTCCCTCTTGTCTCATCAATTTGGACTAACAACTAGACGATACACTGACCAAAGTTAAATTTGCAATAACGAAGCCAAATGATGCTCAACTCAAATTTAGATTTTTAATGCAATCTGTGTTTAATATGCGCACAATGACCTCATCTTGCTTGCCAGAACATTTACAAAAACATCTTTCTCCCATACTGTTCAGCCCAGATCCACCCAGCCCTGTCACTAAGAGCTTGCTCCTTCTCATTGCAGTTCCTGTCCCTCCTCCTTCAGCACGTTAGGACAAGCATAATTATCACGGGTGTAACGGCAAACATGATGAATTGATAAGTTAACAATGCATAATTTGTCTTGTTGTGGCGCATGCTGAATCTAAAACTACCACGAGAAGTGAAGAGGCGGGGGATAGGTTAATTTTTGAACCCAAAGCTTGCACAGAGCAGGAGGGCCGACCAACCCACATACCAGCACGGCATCCACTTTCTCTCCCTCTCTCGCTCTCTCTTGCACAAAGAGTGACAGTTAGCGTCCAGAAGCTCTTCCACCTGCACATATGCACACGAGCTGCCGCTCATTTGGCTTGCAAACCTCCGCAGACGCCCGATAACAGATTTGCATAGCGTTCAGTCGGCCTTTTAAGCAGCAGGTTGTGCAAGTCATTCTTTTGCAGGCTGTGTCCACACGGGCACTTCGCAAGACTGTTCTTTCACAATTATATTTAGTCATTCTAAATATCCTCAACATCAGGATCAACCAAAGCGTCTGCACAGCTTCAAACCACTGCGACCTGTTGTTTTCATGGAGCCTTCGTTAACATACTGGATAATTGCCCTTAGTTGCAAGTAACTCAAGACTTTGGTGCATTAAGGGGAGACACTGCTGGCATCATTTTTATTTATTTTTTTCAAGTTTGAGCCAGTTTGCTCTTTTAACATATCAACTTTCACCTGGAGACAAATAACTAGTCTAATCTTTACAATAAGGAGTGTAAATATTGCACTGAGCCAATGCTTCTCAATAGAACAATATGGGATATTGTTACTTCATTTACTTTTTTCTCAAAATGCATTTTTTCCTCACAATGCCATGTTCAGATCAGGTTTAGACCAGGTGTAGGCCAGATTTAGGCCAGTACGTTTTAACAAGGTTTTGACCCGGTTTAGGCCTTCAGTGAGTTCAAGTATACAATAGTAATATTAATGTGATTGTTGTTCAGTTGAAAACCTATTGAACATTCAGCCAATGTAAAAAAAAAAAAGAAAAGAATGAGAAACAATTAACCTTGAGTCCTAAAATCTTAACAATTAACTCACTGTGAGCTTTTATAATCGCGGTAATCATAAAACCGGTTAATCTTGACATCCCTATTAACAATTAGAAGTTTGTTCAGAGGGATTTTTCAACATTTACTTCCTAGCCTGATTTGTTGGGTTTTGAACGGCCAAAAAGGTGAAATTTTTAACATTTTTATTAACTAATAACTACTTTATTCATAAACTACTACAAGATATCCAGCATCCTTTGAACTAACGCATCAACAAAATAAAGCCATGTATTTAAATTTGGGGTTATCTGTTATTTAGGTTTCGTCACCAAAGATATAGGTAATTTGTTTAGGAATACACGAACTGGACTTAACATTTCGTTGTACTAATTTAGGCAAATTATGCATAAAAGGCCTTTTTTTTATGAAAACATAAAATGACTTGCAATGTTTCTCATATTTATGAAATATATAGCAGTTTTCAAATTGATAGCACTCAATTTGATTTGTTTGAAAACCTTAATCTTCAGACTCCTTGTACTTGTGCAGAGTGCAGTCTGTCAGGTTAGTGAGTTATGATGTTCACATTTGAGCGAGTCTTGACCATCATACATGACACACACACATGCTCTCTGTGCTGTAGAAAATGACCTTTCTTAGAGAGGAATGTACCGTTTTATATTGTATTACTTGCCCAACAGTTTTTCCTGCTGCAGTTATCAGCCCAAGCCTTCTGCTTTAGGGGTAATATAGTTAAATGTCACTGGGAAGCTTTTAAATCAGTTCCTGTGGAGACTAACCTTCCCCATGACATAAATATCTTCTTGTAACTATATACACTCTACTGTGACGGTAGGGGACAATAATTATTATATCTTGCACATGTGAAAACCGAGCATGCGAAAACCATACCGTGTTTTAATTATATTTTTGCAGTCGTCTGTATTTTATATAGAAGAAATGGAATCAAAAATCAACCCAAACCAGACGGCGCAGATGTGTGCTGCTTCTGTCAGTTCTACCCCAAAGGCAGCTATGGATCTACGGATCTTGGAGTGTGGAGTGAATGTAAATAGTCCCTTATGAAGCGCTTTAGGCGACGTGTGTCATGTGAAAAGCGCTGCACAAATAAGATTCCCTTCAATTAAAGTCTGGCAGGTCAAGAGGAACTGGAAGTTACTGCATCGATGATACTTTTGCAGCTATAAAGTATGAGCTCGCTGCACAGATGACACAGTTATGAAGGAAGTAATAAAAGTAGCATTTTTTTGACTAAATTGCCTTGTCTGGGTATTCCTCCACCATCAGCTCAATTAGCCATTTGTAAAAGCTTACACTGGGCTGGAGGACGGCCACAGCGGAGAATTCCTCTCCCGACTATTCTCAGCCCGGCCACATTTAGTGCCTGCACAATTACAAAGACGTGGCATGCAAACTAACACTCTCACTGGTCAATCAGAGGGTCACAGCACCGCGATAGGCCGACCAAGCACATTTATTCACTGTGTCACTGCTTACTCACCCGACACAACACTTTCAGCCGGTGGACTTTCCTGCGTGGGGGGAGGAGAGGTCGCCTTCTCGCTCCAGCTCTCGCAGACCAGACACAAGCAGAGTATCCACAAGGTCACAAATCTGTTCAACTCCATGACTGGTGTACGCTAAGAGAGAGGGCAGAGGCAGAGGATGTGGTCAATGTTTGTCAAAGTTTGGGGATGAAATCATGAAATGTTATAAATTCATGGTTATCCGCCATGTTTGTGGATACTAACAACTATTGTCCATAGATTAACAGCTAGAAACAGTATAAAAAGTGGAGAAAAGATCAGTGGAACAACTCCTTTAGCTGCCGAGTCACTGCTGGCAAACATGCTGAAGTCTCCAAATGCTTTAATAACAATAACTCCAGTTTGACCTTTTTAAAACCTCCATTAGTTTATTATGGAAAATGTCATCACAATGCTGATCTCTATCATGTGCAATAGGATTTCAATCATTATTGCTTAAACAGATACTGTCATAGACTAAATGTTGGACATAATAATGGTGCATTAGTGATAACAGGGATTTAAGGATTTATCCTTTTAATGGCATCACTACAATAAACACAAGAATACAGGGTAAAGGCCCATTGGATTTAAAATTTCCTGTGGACCAGAAAAACCAGCATCTGTCCTGTCCATTTGGGTTATAGTAATTAGCCAGACATCAATTGAAATAATTATAGGCTATACCCAAAGCTACCACTTACAGGGAAATACAGTAAACACAGGGTAGAATGCGGCCTATCTGGCACTTTTAGCCCAGATCGTAGTCCACTCTTATCACAAACCCACTTTGACGACAGTGTTGACACTGGTTTTGACGTGACAGGAGCTGTGACTGTAAGCTGTGCGTTACATAAAGCGTCAGTGCCTTCTTCCTGGATGAACATCGCCAGTCCTTTGCTCCCAGTCATTTGATAAAAAGCCTCAATACAGTTTTGTCACACACAATGCCATGGTGGCCACAAGTATTCCCCTTTAAAAGGAAGAAAGTGACATTATCTCCCGTGGCAGCTGTTGGGGACGTCTCCATGCCTGTCCAAAGATGCTAGCTGGCTAAACATCTCAGCTAACTAGGAAATGAACTGCCTCTTGCGACATGCGGAAAAGTGGGTTTAGCTTTTGGGGAAGCTGTAGGTATACGTGTCAGGTCAATTTACTGAATATATAAAAACTAAACAAACTAAACTCTCCAATACTCTCACTGCTAATTCCATGAAACCTGCATCTGAGAGGCGAGTGTAGACTCCTGTGGGTACGTGTCCATCCCTGCGCTGCAGCTCCGCTTCAGCGGGACATACCTGTCATGTAGAGATCGGAAAGTCACTCTCAGCTCTGGATTAACATCTCCGCAGATGTGCGGTCTCCTGAAGCCGAAACAGCGACGCAAACCTGAGAGCGGTACCACCAGCGAGAGGTAAGTCCAAAAGCCGCAGAAAGCGCACACTGGGGGCCTGCCTTCATCGACACTGCTCCCGTCGCGCTCTCGTTCAGCGACTGGCGCCCTCTGCTGTCCGGAGGAGGAACGACGTCAGGGAGAGGCTGGAGGACGCCATCTAGCGGGATTACTCTCGATTACCACTCTTTTCTTTTCACAGTGCCATGAAAAAGTATTTACCCCTCCATATATCATCCCTTTATAGAATACTTTTTGTATTTATAACAAGTCAGTAACTAGATCAAATGATTTTATTATCACACAGAACAATCCTAGTAATCCACCCTTCAAAATGCAGTTTCCAAATGATGGTTAAATTTAGGGATACATTCTAAATCTATCTGTTCCAACCAGTGTTCATTTTGGCAGCAAATTTAACTTAGTCTTTTGATGTAAATGGAATAAAATATTAGTTAGATTTAGTCAGAAAAATCTTGTTAGTTTTAGTCTAATTATAATACAAATTCCACATAAATTTAGTTTACTAAATCTGAAATAACTAAACTTTACATTTATATTATTGTTTTCAACACATTTAATAATATTCTCTGCTGCATGGAGCGTCTCCACATGATCAAAACACAGAGCCGTTCCTTTGGCAGTGAATTTAAATGATATGAAGCTCTTTCAAACTGAGTCAGTTTGGATCATTTTCGTCCCTTCTTTTCATTTTTATTTAGTCTTTTTTTAGTTGACGGAAATATCTGGACATTTTAGTCATAGTTTTAGGCTCATTAGCTAACTTTAATTTATTTTTAGTCAACAAAAAGGGGGTGAAGAGCAAATCGTCAAACTCCGGCCTCAAACCCACAACACTGGGAAGAATGAATGAACAAAAGAACCAGAGAGACCGGAAACATTTGAAAACATTCTTTACTTTGTACCACAAACGGTTTTGGCAGTGCTCTTTGTGCGTATACTGTACATATAATTCACTTCATCGAAATATGTGGAAAAGGCCATCCCAGTCTTCCTCGCTCCCAGGAATGTTGCGGCTCCCGTCGACTCGAGGAGACTCTAGTCAGAAGTGTTTGTCCTCAGACAATGACACCACCACAATGTCCCGGCTTCTGAAGTCCCAGACCGCGGTGAGGTGGAAGGCCATGTTGGAGAAGACCAGAAGATATTCGAAGAGTGCGAACATTGTGTAGGCTGTAAAGAAACAAGTTACCAATATTGTTCACTGGGCAAAGAAAAGAGGAGTCAGGAACTAGTACATTTATTATTGTACAGTGTCACATTTCTGAAGATGTGGACATTACTTGAGTGGATTTATGTTGGTTGAGAATTTCTTTTTTCCACTATTTAACAGATAAATATAATATTATTTTTTTACTCCACTACTTTTGTAGTTAGAGTAAAACAAATTATTAAAAAAAGAGTGATAAAGTTGGCTGCAATTTGTTGATATATTAGTTCCAAAGATTTGTTCAGAGGGGAATCTGAATGTTTTGTTTAGTTTTTGAATAAGCTAGTTATTAGTGAATACATCTGTAAAAATTCAAATTCTGCCATGTTTGTTAGTAAATCAGGCTACGAATTAAATAACTAAAGGTCCCTCTGAACAAATCTTCTAAATATGGCTAAGCGAGAGACTGTAAAGTATGTAGAAGCTACTACAGTGGACATGTTGTTGCAAGAATGTAAGAAAAATGCATTTTGAGTAAGTGGCCTTTGAAGTGTGTAAATCTATATCTATGGAGAAACAATGGATCAGTGCAATAATTTAAAACTTTTTGTGAAGATTTGGCAATGAATTTGTTTCCAGATGAAAGTTTATATGTTAAGAGATTAAACTAGACTTCTACAGTAGTGTCTCGCCTTAAAGTGTATGACACATGAGACAACATTTTCAATAAAACATTAATACTTAAGATTTGGCTGAAAATGTGTAGTTTTTTCCTAGTTTGATCATTTTGCAATGTTTATTTTTGGGCACATGAAGTGGCATACAGACGTAGAAGTATGCTAAACTGTTGCTGTGCCAAACATTATACCAATATGAAATGAGTCAGTCAGAATCCTATTAAACTTTATCTCTATCGATGTCATTGACAAAAAAAAAAAATGTAATAAAAAAAATCACTTTTTCCCTCTACTTTGCTTCATTAAATCACCTCTTCACAGAAGTAAGATGAATTATTTCCACAGATCATTACGATGCACATTAAGGGTATATGTAGGTGTTTGTAAAGGTATTTTTATTATTACTTTTAAGAACCAGTGGGCAATATATTCTCTACAAGTCAAGATAATATTTGTTGAAATTGTTGTTTGGAAGGTATGCAAACTTACAATATGGAGTATGTTTCTGATGTCAAGAAATCAAGAAAAAGCTTCTAAAACGTATGCCATGTGATATGTACGGTAATCTCTCACAATATTGTATAATAGTGTTTTTATGCACTTATGGTTATTTCAAGACAATTACAGTATCTTTAACTCATTGACTGCCAGCCATTTTCAAATCAGTGTCTCCCATACTGCCAGAGGTTTTTCAGGATTTTGACTGTTTTTTGAAGACCCACAGAAAATGGAGTTCCAAATGAAAGATTAGACTCTCTTCTTTCATCTAAAAGAAGAAAAGAAGAAGTTTGTTTGCACCTCTTCCCATTCTTTAGTAATCGTCAGTAGAAAATAGGTGAAATCACCCAAAACACTGGTTTCTGACCAAAAAACTGAGAAAACGGCTGTTTTGTGAACAGCAACATTTCAAGCAGAAAAATGTCTTTGATTATAATATTTTTGCTTTACTGACATCTCAAACAACTGAAAAGTGTATAATGCAGCAGAAACAAGAGAGAGAAAAGGCTTTATTTAGATGTTAAAGCCACGAGGGACATTTTTTTCCCATATTTTCCTGCTCCACTAAATTTGTCCAATTTTCCATTTTCCTGATAATTCATCTTAGACTCGGTTTACTATGGGCATGTCATAGCTCATTTTTTTCAGGACAGAGCTGTCTGTTCATCTAGAGGGTCGCTGAATTATTTT
>OMNZ01050753.1:0-10635 GCA_900303255.1 Lesueurigobius sanzi
GTGAGCTTACTGCAGCTTGTGCGGATCTTTGACTCTTTCTAAACTTGGTCTAAACCTGGCCTAAACCTGGTCTAAACCTGATCTAAACCTGGTCTAAACCTGACCTAAACCTGGTCTAAATCTGACCTAAACTTGGTCTAAACCTCCTGAACAACTCCTGTAGGAGTGAGAACCAACACAAACGGATTGGTCTAAACCTGACCTAAACCTGACCTAAACCTGGTCTAAACTTGGTCTAAACCTGACCTAAACCTGGTCTAAATCTGGCCTAAATCTGGTCTAAACCTGACCTAAACCTGATCTAAATCTCAAGTTTGAAGGCAGTACTCATTATAAGATTTTGAGAAATTCTCTGTATTGTCTTCCTAAATGCCGATAATCGCGAATAATCGTGACTCAAAGATTTTGATTCGTGACATCCCTATTCCTGGGCCAATCCATGTGAAACAAAAACTGTCACAAAGTTGAATGTCTTCTCTGTCAGCACAAAGGAACTAATGTCTAATTATTATCTCATAAAGGTATCCAAAAGTGGAGACAATATTGAAAAGCATGTGCGTGGTGTTGGCCAGTTGAAAGGACTCTCAGCCATAAGAACAATATGGCAGGTTTGCGAATCCAATCACTATCAAATAAGGATCAGGGAAAACATTTGTACATTATCTATTTGGAAACTGTTTCTCTCCCATAGAGTTATATTTGCACCTGCCCTCCATCTGATATAGAATCCTATAACGTGAACACAAACCTATTTTCAGTTCAGGGATGAATCTTCCTCTTGTCTTTGAATGATTTAGAAACTAGCAGTGTGGGTTCTGGCTTTGCGGCAGTAGCACTTTCACCTCACACAATAATTCCTAGTGTGGGGGAATGTGGGTGTACTTCACTCACTCTGCTTGCTTTCATCAACATAAAACATGCACATTAGGGCTAACACTCCAGGCACTAGAGTCGGGTACTGCGAATGGCCACTGCGACTGACAGGTTGTCCCAGCAGCACTGTTTTGAAAGATGGGTCAAATTCGCAGAGGGCATTATCACTGTGTGTTTTTATACCTAAACTTTTGCACAGTAGTAGTAGCTGAGCTGAATGTCTGCGTGCTTCTGCCTTGGCATAGTCACAGCCACTGCCTCCGCTCTCCAGACACTTCACCAAAGTGCATATATCATCAAATGTATCGTAGCACAGAGCTTAAGGTTCTCTTTTATGGACTCAACTATAGCTAATGGCTGGAACAATTACAAGCTGTGAGGCAGCTCGTGTTGTGACACTGAATTTAATTATACTTTTATCTGAGTCTTCCACAGATCTCGGCCTTACTATTGGGAAATTAAATAAGTTTCACAACACCAGGAACATGTATTTTAATACTTTAGAAGCTAGGCATGGAGAAGACAGGGAGACAGTTAAAAATGGGTCCATGCATAAAAATAAATGTGGATATGATCAAACGTATAAAGCTATATAATCCACCATCAAATACAGCTTTTTGTGCCCATTCAAAACCTGAATAGAAGGGTAGGGCAGAAGGAGCATCTGGATAACAAGTATGAATCAACAACGGCATGAAATCTTAATTTAGAGTCGCTACTCCAGATGGAAAAAGCCAAAATAATAATACATGTAAGCTTTTCTGGACACTCAGAGGCCCTTTACATTGTGTTATTCATTCACTGTGAACTGGTGGTGAATAAGCTGCTATTGGAGCCACAGCAGCCCTGGGGTAGACTTCCAGGCTGCCAATCTGTACCATCAGCCCCTCCGACGACCCCCAAGCACTCACTCTCTCATCACATTCACAGGGAATCTGCAGGGGTGGACAAGTCAAAATTAAGACCTTTTAAAGACCTTTTTGAGACCACAAAATCTCAAAAATAAGACCTGTTTTTAAACATGCAATGTAAATGGAATGTAAAGAAAATCACAGTCACAAAAATCAGTGTCAAACTGATATCACAGTGGGATGTACGAACTTCAGAACTTCATTTTTCCCATTAGACATTTTAACAGTCAAGTTCAAACAAGTTAATGTACTAAGTTGTATGCATTTTTTGCAAATATGGCAATATTCTTCAAAGTCATTACCCTTAGCAGGTCTTAATCAATCCTTTGAGTCATTTCGGTCTAGTCAACAATTTTGTCAAATTTGCATTTGCCCATAATAAAGCAGAGCAGAGCTATCATACTCCATTGGCGCGGGCGTGGACTTACTTGAGACCTAAATCGGGTCTATACTGCGACCTTTTGCCACAGTTGCCACAAAGAAGGTGTCACTTCGCCTTCTCCGACCAGGTATACGAGCGGTATACTCACGGGTACGCCTCTGTGTGGCTATTTTTTAAAGGAAATTGTGAGAAAATAATTGGGTCAAACACATGTGAATTCTTAAGACCCCGCGGATACCCTGCATTCATACATAGGATACTGCATTCATACATAGGACAGGTGGGAGAAGTTTCTTGCCCAGGGATACAACAACAGTGATCATGAGACAACCTGCTCGACCATTGAACTGCACTATATAAGACAAACTATATTTCTTCTTTTCCAATTTTATTTGAATTCCTATGTGAATTTCTGTTGTCATTTCTATCTCTCTGTCAGCTGCCCAAAGTCTTTATGTGCAGACTTTCAGAACTCTATAATATTGTTACGTAATTAAAACATTTTTTTTTTCCAAATCTCCCCCTATCAGAGATGATTAAAAGTTCCCATGTGGCTCGTGTGAAGATTTAATTCTCCAGTGGGGAAGTATAGGTCCTTAGCTGGAGGTCCGGAAGAAAGAATATCAGATTTGTGATTTTATTTCAAATGAGTGCTTAAGCCTTCGACTTTCATATTAGTCGAACCCCTATTGAGAGAAACCTCAATCTGATCAAGTCTCATTACTTTAGCAATCAAAGTTTCGCCCCCGGGGTCCGCTGCCCTCTCTCTCCTCCTCTCGCCATCTTTTCATGTCCTGTGTTTTTGCCGCTAAAGCACTAGAAGAAGAGAAAGAAAAGGGAGAGTGGCTTTGGCAAATCCTTCATTGGCCCTAGACTATCCTCCATCTAGGATTATGAATAGAAATAGAACAGTTGAGGACAAAGGAGGGAGGGCTGAGGTGGGGACGAGGCTGGGTGTGAGTTCTGGAGTTATGGGCACAGAAAGAGAAAGAGAGGAGAGAGCGGATGGCTAATATAATTGAATTAAAAAGATGGAGCGGGGCCATTTCTAAGCAGGTGGGAGTGTGAAGTGAGAGAGAGCAGGCGCGATATTAACTTCTAATAAAAGACAGATTAGAAAGTGGCTAGGAGGACGGCTCTGTCTTTACCTGTGGGAGTGACAGCCCCCACATAACCTTTTCACTGCAATATGCACACTGATATTGGCCACCATATTCTGATCTCAACACATAGGCCGGTCCACAGGCATCCTACCTGCAATGTTGACCTGTGAGCGACTACATACAGAGAATTTATATGCAAAGTGACATTTGAAGACTCATACATAACATAGGCCTGTGTGACAGCCCTGCTCTATCAGTCATTCAACTCCTATGAGCACATTATAACACCTGTTCGTTGCATAAAGCATAAAGGGACACTTCTTATTGGTGTCCATTTGTAGAAAGAGTGGTTTTTAAAACATTTAAGAACATACAGTATATCTCCCACTGGCTGTGTAATTTATTGAAACTTTCGTAAAAGTCTTTAGTCTTCAGTGAATTAAGGTCATGCACAATTGAGGCTTAAAAAGCATTACTTTGGGTATGATATTTTGTGCTTGAAATTTTGAATGGGAATCTTTATTAGTAATCACACAATTTGGTGGATTTTTCTTTCGATACAGCACTTATCAAGATACTTATCACTATGAATCCAAAATCTAAAACCTGTTTAGTGATGCAAACACCTATGAACGGCTGAAAAAACACCCAACAAGCAGCTACAAAATGAAAAGCATAGACCAGATTTGCCTACGATGGACAACCTACACAAAAGCACTCATCAAGAGCTCAACACCCCGACTGTGTCAGTACAAAGATGTACCTGCAGCAAGTGTTGGTTTAGTGTCCTTTTGGCAGAGGGGGCGCAGCCAGGACTTGGTTGGACCATGGTTAAAATCATGAGTAAATCACTGTGATGTTGCATTTGCCACTTTGCTCGCTCGTAGACTTATACTATTTCATAGGAAGTCAGACAAGGCCCCATAATTCTCTAAATGGAGAAAGGAGGTGCTTTCTTTTCTGCCTTTGGAAAAGCTTAGATACAGAAGTTTTTAGTTACCTGGAAGCCCTTTGTAGAACATGTAATACCTTTTACTTTTGATGTGTAATTGAATATTTATTACTTTAGCAACATATTGTAATTTTGAAAAATCCCTGTCTTTTTTATTTTTGTGGGTGGGGGTATTGGATTATGTTTTGCAAAAAGTTCTGTATTGTTTAGAATAACTGTGAGATTGATAAAAAAAGAAGCATGTCTATGTAAGTAAAACCCAGTAAGAAATAGAACCCTGCATCCTCTGCAAGCAGCAGTGAGAATAACACAAGGAATACAAGCTTTCACTTCCTGTTAATGTAATACTAGCAAACACACCAGAAGCGCAGAACTGCTTAGAATGGATGGGCTTTACAAATGTGTAGAATTATCCATAAAACACAGAGTGTACAGAATTACTTAATTCTGCATGAATGAATTACAATACTACTCCAAGTATGTTTTTTTTAAGGGAACAACAAACAAAGACAATGTAATGTAAATGTGCATAAATATTAGTGCTGTCAATGGATTCATTATTAGATGTAGTTTTGGGTGGTGCTTGTCGTCTGATGGTGAGGTCCCAATGACATATCAGAGAAATACTCTACCAAACACCACTTTCTTTGGAGTTTGTTTGGTCAAAACATGTGCGAAGCCCTAAATACACACTCGCACCTGCAAATAGCCGTTGGTCGCCGTCTACCCCGCCTAAAGCTCATAGTTGCTACACATAGATCATAAACATATTGTTGGGCAGTGACATGATATAGCAGCTGCAACAGTATGTGACATTTGAAGCCACACGCACACACGGCCTCAGAATATGACAGAAATGCATTATCATCTCTATCCAACACGCCGCCGCCATCAGATAATGAAGACACAGCTCTTTGGGAAGCTGCTGCTATACAGACAATTAATTAACTAATTGGTCTAACGAGCTTGTTAATGCTGTGCTTTTTTTTTTTTTTTTTTTTTTTTGGCAAGCGGCACGAATACATTAACAGGGCTAATTCAATTAAGCAGGTGCGCCTCTCACAGGCGGTTCTCAAAGGGATGCACACACACACACAGGCGCGCCACAGGTGTTGTGTACAATCGCGCTCCATTTGATTCTGACGTCTCTCTCGGCTAAACCTTGGCATCCGATCAAAAGAGTAATGATATGCAGATCATGTACGCCGTGTTGGTGTGGCTGTGTGCATGTGTGTGTGTGTGTGTGTGTGTGTGTGTGTGTGTGTGCGAGCCGGTGTATCTCAATGGGCCGGTGTGCCTTTGAATCAGAAGTACAGCTCAATACCCTCCTCTCGGCATTAGTAACCTGTATAATTGAAAGACTATAAAATAAGTGGGTGGAAAACTGATTGAAGCGCTATGATAGCATAGTTAAATTAGCTTACAGCATCCCGGGGGTCAGCCAATAAAATTAGCCAACGCCTCACACTGCAATGTGATTTTTAATTTGCTGGAATGCACCTCAGTAATATGTACTTCTGTTCGTCAAGGCCCCCAATGCGCGGAAAGGCTGTCTTTTACACTTTAGCCTGATGAAAAGGTATTCTCTTGATCTGCTTATTCCTCTTAGAGACATTTGCCAGCAGCTATAGGCCTTGTAGTTTTACATCAGATACCCTTCCTGACACAACCTTTTCCATTTATCCAGGCTTACATTGGCACAACAAGTATCATTAGTTTGCCTGCCATCTCATTCATGCTTACCATGTTTAAAGTATGAGTTTATAAGTTGATTATATCTTTTGGAAGGTGATGAGGTAGGTTTGGTTTGTTATACCAGCTGCCACATTAGTAACTCCTCTATTGGCTGACTAAATTGCTGAGGTCAGTGGTTAGCCAAACTACCATACAGATGAGAGTACAGATTAATTTCCTCTGTCTTCATTGTCCCACCCCTTCCCCCATCCACATGTCCAGCTCTCCTCCCCCAGCGCCGACTGCTGAATATTAAAACAGTTCCTTTTTTAATTTCCAGATAAGCGCACTTCATTTTTCTCTCCGTGTCATGCAGCTGTGACACAGAGGAGCTGCCTATATGTGCTCCATGTGAGTTATTGTAGTTGTTATCTTCCTCTCATTTATTGCCTGGGTGTCATACTGCAGAGTATCCATTGCTAAACCATTGCCTGTATGTGCAGCAGGCATGCCCAATAACAGTATTAGCAATGTAAACTCGAACAAATGCAAATCACATGAACATTTTATATAATGTTTTTCGATAATCATTAAATATGAACAAGCATGTAATTATTATAATCTTACAGCCATTTGTTGTCCACATCTACAGACAGCCACACCACAAGTGTCGGTGTGTAATGGATTTACTAGAAATTGCACTTCTATCTGTATCCTATGGCAGTCCTATGTCACTAAATAGCACTATATTTAGTTTAACCTATATAAGGCTTCTCCACAAAGTCCTCACGGCCATTAAAAGTCCTGTGTTTACTCATATAAAAGGCATCAACAGCTGCTCTCACATTTCAGTTTTTCCAACCTGCATTGTTTGCTTCCCTCTCTCATATTACTCCACATCACCTGATTGCATAGCCTGGAACCTCGCCCAGGAAACTGGGGAAGTGGGAAGTGATTTGGAAAAATGAGGGCAATAAAAAACACAGGGATGAATGGAGAGATGTGATATAAGGTAATATGCTAACCCAATCAGCTGCTGCTGTTTGCCGACAGTATAATCAACATATCGGCCTAATGTCATTACAGCTATATGAGAAATAATATTGCGTGAAATGATATTGTGCAGCGTGCACGTGTGTGTGCACATGTGAAGGAGCCAGTGTTAATGTATATGTCACTATCATGTTCCAGACAAAGACACACCTGCAACACAAGGTGACACGCATCAAATTACAGCCACAAATTACATATTGAAAAAGGATGTTTCTTTTTTTATAACAGGGGGCAAATTAGACAGAGGAGAACATGCCCAATCTTTATGGTGATGAATTGATTGATTTTTTTGGATCCTATCGACTTTTGACATTGTTTTCAGCAATGCCATCCATTGCACAAAGCCCTTTATGGATTATTACTTTTCATCAAAATAAAAATAAAAAATAGCCACAAACTACAAAACGTAAAACAATGCAGCTAAGCACTGACACAACATTTGCATATTTACACACACAGCGCGGCGGATGGCTTTGACAACAAAGGATATTAGTTAGTGTGTGGCTTCCATATCCTGAATGCATAGGCCACTGATGGCCTCTATTGATGGACACTGGCGTGAAGCCATCACTCAAGTTATGGAGCTTTAATTGGAGACAGCATAAAACGATAAACCAAGAAACATGCATGGCTGAACAGCCCAATGTAAACCATTAATCATAGCACAGGCAAAGACAAGTGGCCAGTGCACACAAACACACACCTTGCGTTGTGTGCATATTCGCACACACTCACATGGAGCGTGGCAGAGACAAGTGTCCCAGTCACATATTCTCATGATAGATGACCCATTTAACTTTGATTTCAGAGAGAAATGAGCTCAGCAGTGATACAGGGTTACCACACACACACACAGTCTGTTCAGATACCTACACAAGCCCCATTTATGGAGCACTGTACATTTAGTTTATATGTATATAACTCAAGCATTATCTTGTAGAGGCACATTCCTGCCTCCTCCCTGCTCTCTGTGTCACCACATATACACTGACACTGACACTCATTTACATGGGGAGGTTATAATAGGGCCATGATTTGTGATGTGAGCAATGAGAAGTGAATGACTTCATCAGTGAGACATCTTTATGGTGATGAACACACCTGAGATGAGCGTATACAGGACAACTAGTTAACTGAGGTAGATCATGTGTTCATATATACCTTCTTATAGCGTAATAACAAAATATAAGGCAACACAGCTGATTTTATCAATAAAATATGAACAAAAATGGAGAAAAAAACATATAATTTTAACATTTAACATTTTAAATATATGTTCACCATAAACTTTCAGTACAAAACACTTTAATGAAAAAAGTTTTCTGTCTACAGACAAGCAGGTTGTACATTTCACAAGACAACACAGAAGCACAGACAAAGAAAAAATATTGTTTTGTTTAAAAGTGAGGCTGATGCCAAATGCACAGGCACTTCTGCTCTAGCCTGAGTCCCGGGGGCAATTAGTTTTTGCAAAGTGATAATGTTGTAACCCAATTATTTCCTTATTTGGCCCAAGATTGCAAATGTTAAGCCTCACAGCCAGTCGCGGCAGCACATAGTCACTGTCCATTGACACAAGAGAAGGGTAGATATTTAGACAGATGGGCGGTGCAACAGAAGATAAAAACTTTTCAAATTCACATACACATATATTGTTGGCAGACCCACACGTTCCATAGAGCGGCCCCAGCCCCTCAGCGCCTCTGTCCTCACATGCTTGGTTTCCTCGTCTAATTGCTGCCATTCGTCAGTGTGTGTGTGTGTGTCTGTGGGTGTGTGTGGGTGTGTGTGCCAGTGTGCGTACCAAGTGTTGTACTTTGTGTTTTGGGCCCCTTTCGTGATTCTGTCATTGCAAATTTACAAACAACTGCAGTGAAAAGAGAGAGAGTTATGGATAATCAGACGGACAGGTAAAAATGGAGGGAGGGAGCGGAGGAGCTGTCACAGTGCCATGGGGCATACTAAAGCTGTCAGTGTCGGAGCCTGCTGCTGGCTTGTACTCAGGCTTGCCAGCTGAAATTAGTCTCACATAATGTGCCTGAAAACAACAAACACTGACTTTAGACAAACAATGGGATGTTTAAACGCCATAAAACACCAGGAAGTCCACAGGAAGACAGGGGGTATGTGGAGGAAATGAAAGTTTGGCTGTTTGATTATTTTGAGCATCAACTTGTAACACACGTTGTACATTTACTTTGAAAATGTGTAAGACAACATTAATAACAAAAAGCTGCAATGAAAGCTACAGAACCTTAACTCTGTAATCTGCATAACATACTGTACGGTTGTTGTTCACATTGTATACAAATCACCCAACATGGTAATGCTTATACTCACTTACACATATAACAACCATCTTTACATTCACGCCCCCCTTTTGCAGTTGCACCTGTTGTCATAGTTACACTGTTACAATTAGATACCTTTCTCAGCACTGCACTTTTATAACAACCTCCTTGAATGTGTCTTTTCCCCCCAATGGATGAGCATTACTTGAGTCATATTCCTAAACCGTTCCAAAGCCCGACATCACATACATGTACATACTAAATCATACTAGTGGCCCTTACAGCTAGTCAGGGGTGGAAAGAGTACTGAAAATTTGTACTCAAGTAAAAGTACAGTTACATGGCTAAAATTGTACTCAAATAAAAGTAAAAGTACAGCTGCTAAAATGTACTCAAATACAAGTACAAATTACTTGAAAAAAAATGTAATTAAGTACTAGTTACTTTTCAACGCGATTTTAGTTGCATCTTAGATCAGTCCTTTGGGGCGACAGTGGCGCAGATGGTAGAGCGGGTCGTCTTATGATCGAGAGGTCGGGGGTTCGAATCCCGGCTCCTGCAGCTGCAGACTGTTGTTGTGTCCTTGGGCAAGACACTTCACCCACAGCCCGTATGAATGTAGTGAGAGAGTGAATGTGTGGTGGTGGTCGGAAGGGCCGATGGCGCAAATTGGCAGCCTCGCTTCTGTCAGTCTACCCCTGGGCAGCTGTGGCTACAATAGTAGCTTACCACCACCAAGTATGGAGTGAAAGAAGAATGCCATGTAAAGCGTCTTTGAGTGTCCAAAAAAGCGCTATATAAAACCGATGCATTATTATTATTATTATTAAATAAATCTGGATAAACGGAAAGAATAAAGTTGTTTAAATCCAGTTATATCCTCATAATAACCTTGTTAGTAACTTTGATCTTCTTAAATATAGTTAACTGTTTCATTTATAAAATATGACTGTATTTCTTAATGTCTGACAAGTATTGTATTAGTACAGAACACTAAAACAATAAATAAATACACCTAATGGCTGTCCTCCAACAAAAGTGAGCCTTTTGTTTAGGGGTCGACTGATATGGGTTTTTTTAGGGCCGATACCGATTATTAGTGGTCCAGGAGCCGATAACCGATAGTCCTTTGCAGTAAAAGGGGAAATATTTGTGTCAAAATTTTGAAAAACACAGCACAAACTCAAACACTAAACTTGTTTCCAGACTTCTACTATCACAGACTATTTCCAGATAGTTCTAACTTGGGACTATAGCTGTAAAACAGCTGCAGTACATCCAGAACGCTGCTGCTCGAGTCCTGACTAGAACCAGGAAATACGACCATATTAGTCCAGTGCTCAGATCTCTGCACTGGCTTCCTGTCGCTCAGAGAATAGACTTTAAAATAGCTCTG
>OMNZ01050764.1:0-17605 GCA_900303255.1 Lesueurigobius sanzi
ACCGGCTTTGCTCTGCCTGATCCTGTCAGATTTCTGTAGTAGCCCCGCCCACCTGGCTCAGAGGCCTATCAGATATTATTGAATTCCATATTATACTGTCATTTGTATGTTTTACCTGTCAATCACATTATTGCAGAATCAACTTACCAATTGGCTATAATTTGTCATAGCATCATTGATACTAATACAAATTCTAGTCAATCCAAGTTCAGAGAAACTTCAGGCGTAACTTTTGTATGTGTCTATTCACTTATAGTAGTTCTGGCGGCGACTCGTACAGTGAGACAGAAATCTTGGGAAGAAAAATTTTGAAAACGGTGCACAGAAGAGAAAGGAGCAAAAGCAGAAAGCTTTTTTAAACTCTGGTTGAACCAGAGGAGGAACAAGGCAGCTCCGTTTTGTGGGATTTAGGGTTGGGGATGGCGCTGAAGGGGGCCTACAATCCTGGGTAAGCCCCGGGGCCTATGGGGACATTAAGGTGGCCCTGGCCTGAACAGGGCCTTAGACCAATCAGGTGAAATGAACTAACTTCCACAGCACACCAGAGGATTCTCCTGGAGCAGTTATGTGCTGCAGCACATTCACAAACACTGGCAGAGGGCACTACATGTTAGTTAGTTTATTGTCCCCGAGGGGAAATTAGCTTACACAGTGAGTAAACCAGAGCGAGAGCACCATGACACAAAAACATGACATACACAACATGACATACACATACAATACACATGAAATGATGACAAAGTCCAGGGGAGAGGCATGGTTTAGTTGTTCAGAGAGTTGATGGCTGTGGGACCTGTATCTTCAACCGGAGGAAGGATCAAAGGGAAGGACAGCCAAGTCAGACCAGCAGGGCTCAAATATAACCTGTTCACTTGGTCTGGACATTCAATCAAATTAATTGTTTTTATTTATCAAATAGTAAAATTCAGGTTTCTTTGTTCTATTTTATAGCTTTTAGAGCTTCCAAACAAATTATTGAACCAAATGCAATGTAGTTTTCCCCACTGATGCCTCTCATTAAGGCTTTACTGATTGTAAAATGTTATGGGCTTTCCCTGTTTGGAAGAGCAGAAGACGGAAACATGGGAAGGTCAGTTGTTTTAAGTCAAAGGTGGATTTAACCACCAGAGGATCTACATAGAAGAAGTACTGGAAAGTACAGGAGAGAGTACTTCCAAATGAGTGAGTGAACATTTTGAAAGCTGTGTGAAGCTGTGCACAGAAGTGATCACAAGGCCTTCTAATTTTAGCTGCTTATATTTGACTCCCCTGTGGGCTTTGTTTGTTTGTTTTCAGATATTGGAGCGCACTTTGGAGCCGGACAGTTCAGATGAGGAACCGCCTCCAGTTTACTCCCCCCCGGCGTACGACATGCACATCTATGACAGGAAGTACCCCGAGGCCCCGCCCACTCCCCCACCCCGGTGAGAACACTGAATGATTTGTCGTTTTGTACAGTATGTGAGCTAAACTAATACGGTTACAGCTGGGTTTAATCAGGTCGGCATTTTGGGGGTCTGCAAATGGATTTTTTTTTTTTTAAGGAAGAAATTCCACACCTGTCCAGCAGAGGGCACTGACACTGTCTTATGGCCATACCACCTTTGTCTGATCCTGTCAATTTCTGTATGAAGGGGGCTAACTGGGCAATTGCTGAGAGGGCCTAATTTGAAGGGGGCACCAAAAAAAAAATCATTAGTCTCCCTAAAAAAAATATTCTAAAAGCACAGATGGAGCTAAAGGACCAGCTGAAAATATAATTTATTTTCTAAAATGCACCTGAATGCAAAAAATCACATCTGAATTAAAAAAAACAAAAAACTGCAGGACTCCCCCAGGTCAAAGGGCAATATTTCTGCAGTCATTGTAAGTGCTTAAAAAAGAAATTGACTTATTGCCCAGCCCTACATTACATTTACATTTTTTTTTTTTTTTTTGTAAAATCGTTCTCAAAAGAGGACCTTGAAAAAATTATCGTATATTAAATCGCAATATTGGAGGAGAAAAATTGCAATTAGATTATTTTAAAAAATTGTTCAGCCCTAATTTAGACGCTCCGTGTCATGGCAGTCGATGCCCCAGTCCGGGTCAACGATAAGGGGGAGGAGCTTCCTAGGACTATTTTCATTTTAGATGCAGCTTTTATGCTGCCTTCATGTGCTGTGGTAAAGATGATCTTTTCCAACTGGAAAGTGCTTTTGTGGCCGTAGCAAAATGAAACATTGTCTCACACAAGAACATTCTGTAAATGAGAAACCACTCATCAACTATTATTATTAGCATTCGCTGCTTGTTTGGATTTTTCATACAAAACACTAAGTGGAAATAAACATAAACTGAAATGACATAGGCTATAATAAATATGGTGTATATTCATAACAATCAGCCAAAAGACATAAAACACTTATCAACGCAGCGCTCCGTCTTGTTGGAAGGTCAAAGGTTATCTCAGCTCGGCAACTCGGGTATCAAAATTATTTCCCAGTTTCCCAGTGGTAAATACGAGATGAGGCGGCGTTCATGTGCAGTTTTCTACTGAACTGTGGGATTTACCATAATATCACGCCACATGAAGGCAGCATTAGTGCCACCTCCAGTTCTGCTTTGGAAGGCATCCTGTATTGTGTCCACAGCGCCACACACAGGCCTGGCAGCCTCACTACAGCCTGTCCACACATGAGTACATCCATGTGGATGCACACATTAATGGGCTCAATGTTCACAGCTAACGTTTTTGAAATTCTAATAATTTTGTCTTGGTGTGGCTATGGCCTAATCATGGCCCTGGATTAGTCAACGCTGTGTCTGCTGTTGTAGGTTTGAAGACCAGCCGCCTCCGGGACATCAGAAAGTCCGAAGCTACAAAAACTGGAACCCTCCGTTACTCGGAAACCTGCCCGACGACTTCCTGAGGATCCTGCCACAGCAGCTGGACAGCATCAAGGTAACTTCATTACTCTTCTGTATTATTTATTGAAGCACTGACACTGCAGGAGAATTGGGGAAACCAATTCAATTGACTGATATCAATATGAAACATTTGAGGTGGATTACTGACATGAATAGATCTGTCACTTTATGTTTACATAAAAAAAATATATTTTATGTGTAAAAATTGC
The DNA here is from genome assembly GCA_900303255.1 of Lesueurigobius sanzi. Taxonomy (NCBI): domain Eukaryota; kingdom Metazoa; phylum Chordata; class Actinopteri; order Gobiiformes; family Gobiidae; genus Lesueurigobius; species Lesueurigobius sanzi. Next base: position 3,120 of record OMNZ01050764.1, read on the forward strand.
CTATATTTTCTAGCCTGGCAAACCAGATTATAGCATGAATTGTATAGTCTGGGGTCGCACCATTGGGAAAGCTGAAGGTTGTGGGTGGAGCCAACAGTTGTTGTTCAAACTGCTTCTGCTGTGTTTGGTCAACGCTCTGACCAATCAGAGCAATGGAAGATGTTACATTTCCTTGTTTTGATTTTTTTTAACTGGGACCACAGACAGAGCATTGTGATTGGAGGCAGATTCCTGGCCCAGCTACGAGCAGCTCCTATGGTGCGACGCTAGACCAACCCCATTAGGGTGCGTCTAGTTTACTAGGCTATATATTTTCAGCTACCACATCTAAATAATGGATAAAGCCAGATTTAAATTTATCATTTTATTTTGTTGATATATTTGTTGCAAATACTTTCAGAGGGAATTTTGGATATTTTGTTTAGTTAACTAATTATTAGTGAATAAATCTGTAAATATTCAAGTTTGGCATTGTTTTTTGGAGTACAAGACTTAATAAATCAGGCTAGAAATTAAATATTGAACAATCCCACTGAACAAACCATCAAAATATCGTTAAGTCCAAGACTGGGAATTTCTATGGCTGCAGGAGCTAATGTTGCAGGAATGTAATAAAAATGCATTTTGAGAAAGTGACTAATTGAAGTTAGTTTTCTGTGTGAATCTATGGAGAAAATGTTGAATCAATAATTAAACTATTTATTGTGAATATTTGGCAGTTTATTTGTTTGTTTCCAGGTGAAACACATTGACTTTTGCCTGTAGCGTCTCCCCTTTAGTAAACTATTATCCTCTTTATTTGTCTAACCTCCAGAGTTCTCAGAGCAGCTTGTCCCAGCCCTCTTCTTCGTCCTCCTCCTCAGTGTCCTCGGTGGGGCCGTGGGCCGCATCCCCCGGCTCTGGCCCCAGTGCTGCAGGCTCAAACGGACTGTCCTCCACCAGCACCGGAGCCACTGAACAGGACAAGAAGCTGAAGCAGTACCTGGAGGACGAACGCATCGCTCTCTTCCTCCAGAACGAGGAGTTCATGAAGGAGCTGCAAAGGAACCGGGAGTTCCTCATCGCCTTAGAAAGAGGTGAGATCAACTCCAGGAAAGCACAGGAGCTTGTGTCAACAGATTAGGACAAACTGTGTCAATGACATCATCCTATACACTCCAACTGGGGAAGAGAGAGCACACACACCACCATAGGTTTGTACAGCACTGTTACAGTCTGGTTTTAGGATGGAGGTCGCCTTGTAAATGTTTTCATGGCAATATCATTTATTCAACACACACCGAGTGTCAAGATGACACATTGCATTCCATCCTAATCCGTCCTGTTAAGCTGTAAAGTGCTTTGTTTTAAGGTAATTCAGTCTATCTTGGTTTTCTTGTTAATTACGGCTGCACAAATATCGCGAAAAATAAATAAATAAATTAGGTGATGCAAGATCCATATCACAAGAAGCCACATTCACTGAATTCTTCCATCTGACTGAGATTTTTGCCAACGCTCTCTAAAACCAAACATGATGGAGCTGATACATGTGCAGGAGTTCAGTTTTAGTTAGAACTTTCCTAATTTAGTTCATGTTTCGGCCTTTGTTTATTTAGTGTTTTTGTTTTTGGAGTCTTATTTTGACACAATTTGCTGAAAAAGATATTACATGTGTCTGAATTAAATGGAACGGTTTATCTAAGTATTGCAATAATATCGTTTTCGTGATATTGCACGGCCGTATCGCATATCGCAGGTTTTTCCAGTATGGTGCAGCCCCACTGTTAGTTATCTTTGTCTGTGCTAAAATGCAACTCAAGCTTTTTCTGTTTGGAAAATAATTTGCCCAAGAAGAAATTACATCAAACTATTTGTGTAAAATGTATTCGTTTTATGGAATGGAACAAATGGACATAAAACATACGAAACATGGATATGTAATTAAAAGAGTTTAGCTCACGTTATCTATTATCAAACGTGTGTTTTTAAGGAGCACAGGGCACAGTCCTGAGGACAGTGTAGCTGCCACACAAAATGGTTTATTTGGTGAAGTTTCTTTCTTGGACAAATTTATTCTTGACGCCCATTTCAGTGTCACATCTCCAGAAAAGGACTTTGTGTTTTTCACCTTTTTGTATTTCAGAAATGTGTGTTTAAAACTCAAAGGGTTGGTGTCAAAGGTGTCTCTTTATAATTGGTGACACAAATGACAAAAGCAAAGCTGTCTGACCAGGTTCTGTCTTTAGACTGAGCACAAAATCTCATACATGGAGTCCTGCTGTGTCCACCAGGACTAAAGACATCACATCTGTTCAGGTTGTCTCTACCCAGAGGAAAGCTCTACTGCTCAAACGTGGCTCTTTCTAAGCTCAGACATGAAAAGGGGATCTCATGTTAGTCTTATTGTAGTCTCAGTTTTGTCTCATGGGTGTCTTATTTGTTGCTCCTAAAATTCACTAGACGAGGAGACACTTTAGGACAGAACCATGAGGGACAATAACATGACACTAAATACAATGGGCTCTATATTTACAATAGACAGCTGAGGCCACATTGTACTTCTGCATCTGTCACAGAGCGACAGGAGGAAAGTAGTGAAACTTCTACATTTGACACAACTTCAAAGTTCTGCAGCAAGAAAGAAGTGAATGTAATAAAGTGAAACATACATTTGTTTTTATGATTGTAAAAGTAATAATTCAAAATGTGTATACCAAAAACATAATCTTTTCTCTTGTATCTGCTGTAGGATCATGTGTGTCCCAGTTCCTCTGAGTCATGGTGGACCATGACAGATGTGACAAATGTCCAAATGCTCTCTACTGTAACATGGACCTATCCACATCTGTCATGGTCCCAGTGGCCCAGTCTCTCAGTGACAGTGGCCCAGTCTCTCTCAGTGAAAGGGACTGCTACTGAAACAGCACCAAGAACTGAAAAAGGTTCCTTGGATGGAAAAAGCCCTTTATGTGAGGGCAGTGCTTTCAGTGCTGCCCTCTGGTGGTCCGTAGGAATGAAATGGAACCATCCTGTGTGCATTAGATTTACTATAATTACAAACTTGATCCGAGTTTAGGCATTAGGTAAGTTCATGAGCTCCTCCTGAAGACAGCTCCTGGTCACCTGCGTCCCACATCGACTCATCACATGCTGCTCATAACGTGTGCTCTGTCTGTTTTTAGATCGTTTGAAGTATGAGTCAAAGAAATCTCGGTCACATTCGTCTAGTGTGGAGAGCTCAGGTAGAGACATCACCAGCTGCTAACGCTTCTGCTCTGTCCCTGTGTCCCTGTGTCCGCCTGTGTGTGTTTGTCTGTGTGTGTCTGTGGGTCCCGGTGTCCGCCTGTGTGTGTCGGTGGCTCTGAGGGAGAACACTGGGATTTTTGAAGTCGAGCTGTAACTATTGTTTCTCCCAATCGGAAATGCAGGCTCATTGTTTGGGACAGAATCATTTGGTGATTATATTGAATTGAATTTTCCAGAAAAGGTTGTGATTGGAATAAGATTTGCATTTGATTTGTCTAACGATTCACTTTTATTCAGACCAACAGATGAAGGACAATGAAGTATACATATTTCTTTATGCATATCGAAAACCTATATATTATTTAAGCATACAAATTTGCAAACAATGTACTTAATTGTTCATAATCCGTGCCAATTGATACAATGAACAAACCCAAAAAAGAACCACAAAATAAATAATAAACAAATAAAAATCCTGTCCCTTCGAGGTCCATCTTTAAACATGTTCTGAAGGATTAAATGTGTCTTTTTAAGTGAAAAAACCTTGATCAGTGTGTATTTGATCTGTTAATGGCCTCGTGGCTGTGGGCGGAGCATGACACCTTCCTTTTGGCCTCTATTTTGTCCCCAGGATCAATTCTTTTAGGGTAGTGTTCCAGAAACCTTCCAGAAATTAATCCTGGAGGAGTGCACCCACACACTGGGCCACTCACAGGTCAAATACACACTAATGCAAAATGTACACTAATGTCATAATGTTAACATGTAGGAGAACACAGAAGTATCAACCGCTGGACTAAGAAAAATATTCTGTGTTTCAGAATGTGTTTGTAGACGTCTAAACTACAGGATGATACAACAGAGACCATTCAATCAGCCACATACAGCTTTACTTCAGAAATCCCAAATATTTCTTTCAATTCCTCATTCAAACTATTTCCAAACTTTGTGTTAAAATGTGCTCTTTAGGTGAACATTACTCAGCCGCTTCGATGGAGGCCGTTTCAGACGACGCTCTGTTCAGGGACAAGCTCAAACACATGGGGAAATGTGAGACTTGCTTTTATTACTTGTAGCTGTGGCAGCAGTACAAGCAGTAGTAGAAGTATTTACGTGGCGTGGAGAGGCACTGGTCGTCTAACCGGTGATGTTGTGTGCCCGTAGCGACCAGGAAGAAGCTGTTTGAAATCGCTCGCACGTTTTCAGAAAAGACAAAGAGGAGAAAATCCAAACGAAGAACCCTGTTGAAGCATCACTCGTATCCTTTTAACTGCGCTGTGTATTTGGTTCATCACTTGAGCCCAAATACATGGCTTCAGGATGATCCAGTGGCTTTGAAAGAGGTCTGGGAAATCAGTACAAAACACAGATGTAATCCAGTTCAAAATGTCACACTGATAATATTTAGTTGGATCGTCTCAAAGAGAGGGGTATTACGCTCTTTCTATCACCTCAAACACATTATTTTACACTTTGTTGGTTAGAAAATGATATATTGATATAAAACGACAAAAACAAAATCTGCAGTAGTTTCACTTCCTGATTGGACAGGTGAACTCTTGTTAAGCCCCTCCCCCCTCCTGCTCCTGCACTCCTCTACTGTTGAGGGGGTGAGGGAAAAGGACAAACGTAGAACATGGTGTCCTGCAGCAATAAAGTCATCTCCCATAAAACGTGGCCAGAGATGGAGAGGTAAGTGCAGTAGGAGGAGCTTCTCGGAGGAACTAATGCTCTGCTAAAAACATCCACTGTTGTGACTTTCTGGACCACGCAGTACATCGCCATATGTACATAACATGAATAAAAGGTTTAATACTTGTTCTAAAGGCTGTGCAATGGATCTGAATTCTAGTAGGTCTGGATTATCTTCATGGATTTGTCATTTCCTCCTGAGGCGATAACAGCACCAAGTTTAGAGGAGTAAAAGATAAATTGAAGACCTTGACATTTTTTATCGCCAGCATCCAGTGAGATCTGAATAATATACTCCCAACCGGCAGAAGCCAGAGTAATATTACAGTGCAGCTGGCATTAGCTCAGTAATGGGAACGTTTCCTGTTTAAATGGTTTGAAGAGTGGATAGACTAAACAACAAACCACTAAAGCAATTAAATATTGTTATTTGTGTCTGTAGCAGCAGATCTGGTGTGTTGTCGTTGTCTTGTTGCTAATTAGTTTCGATGAAAGTGTTCTTGTCAGTAAATGTAAAACCAAGCTCCAGGTCGATGTGGATTTGATCTTCCTTAACTCATATCCTCCGAAGACTGGGCACAGCCAACTCCACAGCAAACCTCCTGGACGATGTGGACGCCGACCCCTGTGGTGAGTGAAAGAAGCTGAAGCTAAGGTTTTTATCACTGTTGAGCTGTATATAAACATTTATGATGGTCATGTCTGTTTTGGCCGAGAAGAGTCCGGCCAGTCAAGACAAACAGCGCCTCAGGAAGAGACAGAACAGCGCCCCGAGCCCGAGTCATGGTAGGATTTCATTAATTAACTAAATTAACTTTAATTAAAGGCACTATACCGTTTTTTTTTTAATTACAAATATTGAAGAGGGAGCAAGTAAATTAAATGCAAAGTTGTGGTCCAAACACATTCCTAACTTTGCTAACATCTTTCTAAAGTCGAATTTCTTCATAGAGATGAGTTTATAAGCACATTTTACAACTTGCAGGGTCAGGATCACAGAAGTGCAAGAAAAGTAGAGTGAGAACTCATGAAATTGATAAAAATGCCCATGTGACCTCTGCCCATGTAACCTCTGTGTCGAGCAGAGAGAAACTGAGCGAGGAAGTGAAGGGAGAGATATGGACTCAAGTGTTCAGAAGGATTTTTAGAGCTGTAAAATTTGTGCTGGTGTGTGAGCGGCCAGAAAAGAACAAGACTCTAATGATCTGATGCATATTTTTTCTGGGTAAATGTCGATCCTGCCAGATTTGTAGTGCTTTATATCGCATGGACTAATCGTTCTCAACTGGTACGGCACCGAGACCCACCATCACCCCAGTATGAGCTGTGAACTGAATAATGTAAAATATTGAATTTTCCATAGTCATTTGGTTGGCACTGATTTATTTGGTCAGAAATCCTCAAAAGGCCAAATGCACTTAATTTGAGTAATTTTAACTTTACAGGATGCCATTTTTTGCAGTGTAGTGTAGGGTAATGTAGAAAAACAAAGGTTCTCAGAGAAAGGCTTGAGAACCTCTGGCTTGGACTAACTCCACTGACTCCAGACTCCATCGCTGCGTCTGCCCTCGTGCTGCTGGAGGTCTTCAGAAAGTGCACCATGAGCTGAACTCTCTTGTCACAAAAATCACAATTTGATCTTTTCACCAAATGGTTAAGTTTAGTCCCAGTTTTACACCGAGGCCCAGATGCTCCTCCCTCTATTGTCTGTTTAGGTTTCACATCTTTTAATACTGCTGAGTGTGTTGTTGTTCAGGCTGGAGGTCAGTGCACCTCCAGTGTGTTTTGTGAGTGTGTTGTTGTTCAGGCTGGAGGTCAGTGCACCTCCAGTGTGTTTTGTGAGTGTGTTGTTGTTCAGGCTGGAGGTCAGTGCACCTCCAGTGTGTTTTGTGAGTGTGTTGTTGTTCAGGCTGGAGGTCAGTGCACCTCCAGTGTGTTTTGTGAGTGTGTTCAGAAACACCCTTTCCTTCCCTGTGAGGACTGAGCTCTCCCTCTCATTCCAATCTTATGCCTTCAAATCTATTTCTGCAATTTAAAACTGACTTTATTTTGTTTTGCTTCCAGATCCTTCACATCAGGGTTACCGCTGAGGAGCTTTGAGGAGGAAACTGGCCTTGTGTTTACTCCCAATCACTATATCGCTGTAATTGTACTGCGATGCCCTTTTTAATTTAACAGTGGATTACTTTTAGAAGTACTAGACAGCTGAGAGCTTACACAAACAATAGTAGTATACTGTTTTAAAGAGAACCCACATTTAATGAATGTGTTTTTTCACCAAACACAATCTTTGTTGCTAAGGACAGAGTCCTATATGGTATAAAAGTATGCTTTTACCTGACCACAGGTATTGTCCCACCAAAATAAGAATTACAAAAACTGATGCCATTTAAGGCAAGAAACTGCAGGTGAACACAGATCGAGGCTTACACTTGTATTGCGCTTTTCAAGCCTGTTTACCAAGTTTCTCAAAGCGCGACACTGTAGACATTCTTTATTCACTCAAAGCGAGGCGGCCATTTTGTGTCATCGACCCCTCCCACCACCACCAACCATTCACTCTCTCTGGCCCGGGGGCCCCGTGTCGCCCAAGAGGTTTTCGTCTAGTTTCTCCCTGAACGTCTTACTTTGAATGCCAAAGTAAAAAAATAGTCCAAACTTTGCTTTTTAACATTTTATGATGTTTAGTCGAGTCAGACTTTAATCAGGAAGTGACTCCAACGCGGCTGCGCGCCACTGTGTTTCCGTTCGTGTTTGTTCATGTGGAAACCAAAAGGCTCTGTAATCCATACATTCACTTTTTGGGAGAAGCCAGCAGCAAAAGACATAGATACACACGCACCTGAGCAGACAGTGCAAAAGTCTCTTTTCTCCAAATAAGGTTTTCAGTTTACTCCTGCAACGAGCTCTCAACTTTAGCTCCTGCAGACTCCAACCTTTCCAGTCTTGTACTTAACATTTTGAAGCTTTTCATCGACAACAAAACAAGGTCACTCAGTTTACATTCTTTCCCTATTTCCTTCTGTTCACCTGCAGTGTCTCACCTTAAAGAGTTTATTTCCATCTTTTAATTCAGCCAATCATAAAGCCTAGCTGGAGAATAACTCGCCTCAATTCAAACACACTTCTCATTTATTTAGAAGAAGAGTTTCATTTATATACAGTAGGACCGTTCACAGACCTGGTCACAAAGCTCTTTACATTCACTCCAAACCACTGTGCTCCCGAGCCGCCCATTTAGCCTTTTCCACCAAACAGTCATTTAAGCCAAGTGGGTGACTCTTTATGTTGAAGGACACGAGGGCAGTCCAAATACTACATGGTTTTTGTACATTTAAATGACTCATGACTAACATGATACAGTGGTACAGTCCAACATCACATACAGTACATAGTGATTGAGAGTTGGGAGCGCATTTGGAGAAACACAGTGGCCAGTTGCTCCAGACAGAGGAGGGATTTTTTATGACCGCCCTCGGCTACAGACGTAGGTGTTACCGTGGCGACAGACGAGGCCGTCGCCATGGATACAGATGAGGTGGCACGTCCTGTCCCGCTTCGCTACCTTGACCCCCCGCCCGCCCTGATGTCCCGATCCGAAACCAGCCTAATGTACAAGGAGCCTCGGAGGACTGGCCTCTTCCTGTAGTGGGTCTATATACAATATCTCTGTACTATATTAGTCTGTTTATATGAGTTTAATGTAAAGGAAAAGCAGTATTACAGGTTTTACATTTTACTAGTAAAGGGTTCCTACATGTTTCTGTTTTACCCACAGAGGCTACTGTAGTTTTGTAACTCAAGGTTTAAGATTGTTGCACTCGCTTTCAAAAGGCAGACAGGGCTTTCTACTAATCAGAACAACTTTATCTTTGTTCCCATGCATCCTCCAAAGGCCATTTTCTAGTTGTGGAAATAGCGAGGCAAATCGATGTCAAATATCTGATTTATTAAATGTATAATAAGCATATTTTTTATGCACATGATAGGCTTTAATGTATTCTTCTATAAAAGGCCCAAACAAACTGTATCAATATGCCAATTATAATCATTAGACTATGTGTAAGCCTATAGGTAAAGTGCATCACATTTGGGCCCTCCCAGGTGCTCTCCTAATGTAAACATCGGTTTATATAAGAATAGATCAAATACAGAGCCTTGTGTGAGAAAACCACATGATTAAATGAAAGACAAACAAACAAGGACCACAGATACAGAATATACAAACAATAGAAGGACAATGGCCACTTGGCCCCAGCCCTGGGAAATGTACCACATCATGAGTGAATTCAAGATGGGGCATGTTCCTAAAGAAGGCGGGAAGCTCCGCCCTCGAGCCTCCACAGGTCTATACTCAGGTCAGTGTTGTCACAGGAGGAAAAGGCAGCTTTAGAAAGAACAATGTTCTGAGGAGCCCGGCGTTTAAGCTGTTTTTGACACGTGTCATGTTATGGCCCGGCCACCAGGGTCAGAGGAACCCCCCCCCACATCGGACCCCCCTTTTAACATGTTCCCTAGATTAGAAGACACATGCTTCCAATCTCTTCAGACCCAAAAATGTCTAGTTTTTATTATTCGGCTGGACTTCAGAGTGAGGAGGGCACAGAGGGCCACAGACATCACAATGTTTTGTATTTTTGCACTTTTAATGTCTTGGAAATTACCTGGAAAATAATTTAAAATGTAAATGGTAGGGACCCTGTTATTCAGCCTCCGTTTGACGCCATAGTCGGAGCACGCTCACTTCATTTTGACTGATTTACTTAGAAAACCCTATAGCTCTGATCTGCTTCCCAGACGGTGAATGTGCAACATTAGCTGATATTACTAGAAAAACCTAGTCTTTAAAGCATAGCATAAGAATAAGTTTTCTTCAGTTGTGTGTGGGAGCCCTTTAATAGTATTACTGGACATAAAAATAACTTTCTTACTTTTCCAGTGGTGTACAGTAGCTTCTAAACTCTGCTCTTTGTAATAGAGGTCCCTCAGACCTAATCAAATAATATTTTCACATTTTCTAAAAGCCGTTTTCTCAAGACATTGCAGTACTTAGAATATCACTGGTGCGTAGTAGCCATATCCTGGAGCTGTTGGTTTCGAGCTCGTCCACGGGCTGCGTTCAGACTGGGAGGCCAACAACACTGAACATTTGGCTCAGAGTGGGCTCTAAAGGGGGGGGATATCTGTATGAGCTTAGAAATGTTGGCCATTTTCAAAATGCATTTGCATAAATAGATTTAAAGTGACAGAATTACCTGACTTTTTTTAATGGATATATTTATTAAGTTTCAAACCGAAACCAAAAAAACAATAACAAAACACCACCAAAAACAACACAGTTCCCCATTAATAAGGGACACTATGGTATTCTCAAATTTTGCACCATTTTGAAAGGCGACATTTGTTGTGCGTACCTTTCAGTCTGATCGTGGCCCGTCCTGAAGGGGGGCGTGTTTTCAAAAGCCAGAGATTGTACTGTGAACCGGAGCTTAAAGGTCTTATGCCTGACTCTTTGACAACAATGAAAGTATAACGTGTTGTGTCCAAACTCATTTCCAGCATTCAGAACTGTTCAGGGTCACTGTGACAGAAGCGCTAACAAAACTAGCCTTTACCTTAGGTCGCCTTCACATTGATAGGATTCTATTTCAGGTGAAGCAAAGCCTATACAGCTCTACGGGAGAGAAACCAAAATAATATGTTTCCCTGATTATTATGTGACATCAATTGGATTCACAAACCTGCCATGTTATTCTTATGGCTTATGTTCTTTCTGCTGGCCAACATTGCACATGTGTTTTTTTGAATATTGTCACCACTTGTTATGAGAAAATAATAGGATCATAGTTCATACCCGCTGACAGACAAGATATTGAACTTTGTGACAGTCTTTGTTTCATGTGGATTGGCCCAGGAATTACAGACATTGGATTTCCATCTGCCCTCCGCCTCAGTATTAAACCATATGCTCTTCAGAATGGTGTGATGTAATTTCATCACTAGTGAATAAAATCAGGCATAGGGCCTTTAAGAGCGGTGGGGAGAAGGCAGTCCGACTCTTTCTGTCCTGACGGTGGAGTCCATGATACTTTGGTGCTTTTTATATTTTTGTGTTTGTTTAGCATGAGCTGAGAAGCGGCCGGAGAGCAGACCGAGGGAAGTCCCAATGCCTCCTTTGTATTTACCTTTGCCAGGACAGTTTTTATCAGGCAAAAATCTGAAGTGAATGACTGATAAGAGAAAAAAAAGAAAGTTGAGACCCTTTAATGTTGCATGTTTTGTAGTATAACCCTGGTTTATGGAGTAAGGCATTCTGTCATTTACCTGTTTTCTGTTTACAGTTTGATGATTACTCGATGCCTTTTTCAACTGTGATTTTCTCGCCCATATTTTTTGTGTGAACATTTTTTAGAAGCATCATGTAGACAATGCTGTATCGATGTAGCTTTTGGTTCATTTACAAAGATCCAAAGAGTCGATTTTACTTGTACTGCTCTCGATAGACCAGTGATGATCGTGTCCCGAGCTTTAGTCCGGCTCGTCCCTCTCTAGGATTGTACTCAAAGGAAAAAGCCCAGAAACAAAGCCGGTCTCTCTCTGGTCACTAAAGTGGACACAATGGAAGTGAGGTTGCTTCCGTACGAACTATGGGCTCGGCTTGTGACACTGTCCTGCAAGTTTTGGTTCCCTTTAAACTGATCTGGAAGTTTTTTGGCCGGAAGACTGTTGAAGTGAAACTTGATTTGAGCTCAGGGTGTTTTTTGTTTTTGTTTTTTTTAGATCAATCTTCCATGTACATAGCTGCAGCAGTGTAGTAACAAACCATGTATAGTATTTTTCAATGTTGTCATATGAACAAGACTGAAGTCCACTGCCATTGTTTTGTTATTGCATATATTTGATCAACCATAACATTACGACCACAGACAGGTGATATGAATATCACAGCTGCATCTTCAGACAGAACTGTCCTGTGGTTCTCAACTGGTGTCGAGCCATCAAGCTCTAATGACAAACTGCCATCCAAACTGTATTTTCCTACTAAGTATAGTTCACAGTGGTTAGCGCTCGTGCTTCACAGCTAGAAGGTCCCAGGTTCGATTCCCGGGCCAGGACGGGGCCTTTCTGTGTGGAGCATGTTGTCCTTGTGTCTGCGTAGGTTTCCCCTACCACTAAAACATGTACAATATTCAGGATGAATGAGAGTGTGATTGTGTGACTGTACGAGTGTGGGACAACGGATGCAAATGAGCCCAAGGCTACAGTCTGTGTGTTTACAAGCATGGTTCTCATGTGTGTTCAGTAACATGCACATGAGTTAAATAATTTAAAGTTAGATTGTATTCAAAATAATTATTTTTAACAGAATCCGGAATGTTATTCCGGATTAGCATATTTATTTTATTTTTTTTGCAGATTCATGGTTTCCGCAGCGTATTAAAAAGGATTAAAAGTCATTAAATATAATTCCAGTTTATAATAATGACATGGCTCGACTATTTTTGTTGCATAAGTTTGTGGAAAATACAAAAAATCTGTTCCAAAACACTTTCAGCTGAACTCTGGTTTTGCCCGTTGTGTCCATTTTTAAATTTTGAATATCATAATTTCTCCTCATTGATGGATGGCTAATCCAAGGACATGGAATACACACAGACTCTGTGCTCTTGTGGCATTAAAATATCACATTTTAGCTTTAAAATGCCATTAAGAAGAATAGATTTCCTGCTGCCTGTTTAAACCCGAGACAAATATTAAAACATGAAAGATTCATGACCCACAGTTGAGAACCTTTGGCTTTATTTGGCAGCAAGTGAACTTGAACTAGTCTGTAGGATGCATTGTTTCCTGTAGTCATGTGGTCATAATGTTACGCCTGATTTAGTGCTTTACATTATCGTCAAAATGTATAAACAGTTTGATTTACTTTCCATTTATTAAACACATGTAACTGTGTTATTACCCACTTTGTTTTCCTATGTCCCTAATGTTAATCTCTTGGAAAGAATGTATGCCATACCCACAAAGATCAACCCAGTTTAACCCATCGATGCCAAAATCAATAAAACATTGTTAGTTTTTCCCATTTAGTGTTTGGAAGTGAAACGTGTGGTTCTCCCCACAGAAAAAACGGTCAGTAGTTTGTGGAAAGAAAACTTGTGTTGTGTCTTCTTTCTGTCTGATTTGTTTGTGAATTATATTTGTAAAGATAAAATGACAATTAAAGGATTTTCTATAAACGCCAACTTTGTGGATGTTCGTATTGTACAGTTACAGTATGTAATACTGGGTTTAGAAAGATGGCTTTATACAAGATGTTTAAACGTATTTTCTTTTCATCTCTGTCTCACCAAGACATGTATTAAAATGTGTTTAAAACAAAAGTAGAAATTACAAACTATCAGTAAAGCTTACACATCAAAGCAAGGTCCTCTGATTTTATTACCGCTAGATGGCAGAAAAGCGCCGTATACTATGTGGGTCACGAGGGCGATCCAGTAGAAGTAGAATCTAGTCTAGAGTGAACATTTCATGCAAATTTACTCCAACCGACTGACCTCTAAGATCTGTAAATTGGAACTAAATGTAATTTATTTTTCTCAGGTCACAGAATGTTAAGATCTGATGTATGCTGGGCCTTCGGCAGACCTAATGGGGCCCGGGGCATGATGGTTTAATAAGTCCCCCTTCACAATTTTCTATTGTTTTAAAAAGAAAATGGGTTCCTTTATGGGTCTCCCTGGTCATGGGGCCCAGGGGACCTTACCCCCACCCCCTGTGCCTGTATGTACAAAATAAAACGATTATAAATATTGTAGATCCAAATAGTAGCCATATATTATGCTGTTTGATTTACAGCGAAGATGGCAGAAGAATCTGAACATATCTCATGTTTATTAAAGGCCCTGTACTGTTTTGTTCCTTTGCAATAAAAGAGGGAGTGAGTGCATCCATTACCCAGTCCTAACTTCCCGCACACGTCCCACTTCTTCACAGGGATGAGTTTACAAGCACATTTCACAACTTCCAATGTCACTTTTCAGGGTCACTATCACAGCATGCTAACTAAACTAGTCTGCGAGTTCATGAAATTGATGCATCTGGGTTTTCACTACTGAAAGAGAAGAAAACAAACTTCATTCCACTACTAGAATAGTAGTGGAATAATAGTATTGGGGCGACAGTGGCGCAGATGGTAGGGCGGGTTGTCTCATCGGAAGGTCGGGGGTTCGAATCCCGGCTCCTGCAGCTGCAGACTGTCATTGTGTCCTTGGGCAAGACACTTCACCCACAGCCCGTATGAATGTAGCATGAGAGTGATTGGTTGGTGGTGGTCGGAAGGGCCAATAGCGCAAATTGGCAGCCTCGCTTCTTTCAGTCTACCCCTGGGCAGCTGTGGCTACAAAGTCTGGAGTCTGGACAATAGAGTCTGGAGTGAACGAATAATGCCATGTAAAGCGTCTTTGAGTGTCCAGAAAAGCGCTATATAAAACCGATGCATTATTATTATTATTGGTACTGCCCCTAATGTTATATATATATATATATATATATATATATATATA
>OMNZ01050769.1:0-13172 GCA_900303255.1 Lesueurigobius sanzi
GATTACTGAATTAAAATGATACTAATGAGTTTAATACCTGATAACACACAAACAGTTAAAAAATAAGCACAGGAAGAGCCAAAATGTTGTGTAACATTAGACACTTTTATTTTAGTTTAAAATGAGTTCTAACCTGTAGCAGGACGTCACTGTCAGTAAACCCAACATACACAGCCCCAGGCACCTTCAAAATGAAGACGAAAGATATACGTTTTCTGCTTTGATTGTGTAGTATTTAGGCAGTGTAAAAGTAAAAGAGTCTCACGTTACAACACATAATGTCTGTTAAATGAAGGCCTGCCAGTACAGTATGGTCCATTACCAAGAACCCAAACCTGAAACTGAAGTCATCACCACAGGCCACATGAAAAATAACTTTTTTCAGTTCTAAATGCACAAAAGGCACTATTAGAAAGAGGACAGTCCAAAAATGGGAGAATTGTGTAGTAAATGAAAATCTGACTCATTTTCATTTGGCCTGTGGTTTAGAGGCAGTTTGTTATGTTATTTGGGACTACCTCCAATTAAAAATGAATTTGTTAAATGTGTATATCCAGCCCAGGGTAATGTACGCCTAACATCACACACAAAATGACTCATACTTACTTTGCATTAGGCTACGTAGGTCTTTTGTAATGAGATGTTAAAATATAAAAACATGTCCTCCCCAGGTGACGCTGCCCGAGCACACCCCAGCAGGAAGTGCGGTCATCACAGTAACAGCCACTGACAGAGACTCGGGGGACAATGGGCGCATCACCTACAGAGTCATGTCCTCCACACAGGAGGGCTTCTACATCGACCCCAATAACGGTACACATAACATAACCCTCTCTGACAGTTTAGCCCTGCATTCTGGCTGTGTCATAGCTGTACTGTAGAAAGTTTCAGCATAATATTAGCGAGTGCAGTATTTGTGCCTTTGTCTCCTGCTTGAAAGCCCAATAAACCTGGATTCCTACAGTGGACTCGACAAACATATTCCTGTGCACTGTTCAGAGTGGCATTGCTCATGGATTAATTCATCAGGTAGTCCTTGTTTAGTCGTGAATTAGCTTGAGCAGGGGTCTTCAATCTGTTATCTCTACTTTTACAAAATGCAAAAGATCTGCTTAACAAAGAAAATCAAATGCCTATGGGATTTATGTGGAATACTCCATGGATTAGGTTAGTTGTAGCTGTAGTACTCAAGGCAGATCACTGACATATATGGTATATTGACGGGGGAAATGCCTTTTTCTCATTTATGCTTTCAAATTGAATAATAAAAAATGAAAAAAAAATCACTTAGACACTGTTTGGAGAGCTACTTGAATTGAATGCACTAAGTTGATAGATCGCATTCCCCACTCAACATGTTTCCTGTAACATTTAAAAAGTATTTTCTCCTTCATAGTAGTGCAGCTGTGTGACTCTCTCCCTCTTGTCTTCACACAGGGACGCTCTTCATCAACCAGAAAGCTGAGTTCGACCCTGAACGCCCCTCAGTCAATATTGTGATTGAAGCTTGTGACGGCGGCTCTCCTTCTCTGTCCTCTCTCACCACGGTCCAAGTCCAAATCTCCGACGTCAACGATAATGCTCCTTTGTTCCACCAGTCTGAGTACAGGTCAGCCAAACATGAATTTATTCATTTATTGCTGTATTATGCTGTCACCTTGGAAAATGTCAGCTTTAAGTGCATTTCCATGTGTCTGTAGGGCTACCGTGTCCGAGGACAGCATCCCCGGGTCGACTATTTTGACTTTCGAGGCATTCGACAGCGATCTCTCCCGGGACAACTGCGGGTTTGACTTCGCCATCGCCAACGGGAACGATGGCAACGCCTTCCAGATCGAGAGCAGCGTTCGCTACCTGGAGGGGCGGGGCTTCCAGACCGTCGGGACCCTGCTACTGGCCGAGGGACTGGATTTCGAAACCAGGCCGCTGTACAATCTGACTGTGGTGGTGTCGGATCGCGGGGTGCCTCAGAGGAGTTCGAGCGTGGCTGCTGTCATAGCGATCGGTGATGTGAACGATAATCCGCCGGTGTTTAGCAGAGCGGACTACACCGTGGCGCTGAGCGAAGGAGCTTCTGCCGGAACCGAGATCATACGGCTGACCGCAACAGGTGAGAAAAACAAAATACTTGGTTGAACGGTTTGCAATAGAGGGGATTTTTCAGCCTTCTACTAAATTGTTTTGGGTTTATTCCCTGCAAGAGTTGTGCATGGCTCAAATTTTTACTTGAACTGTCATTTAAAATTAAAGTATACGCTACGTAGTAACATTTTAGACAGTACAAGTAAATACTGTCACACGCTGAAAAAAAAGCATTTCCTCAGCATGTGGTTTGCCATGTCTTTCTCAATACATCCTTATTTTTGCCTGAGCAGATTTTTGGCAGCTGTAGGGTACATGCTTTTGTACTGTAAAATATGAAGTTGTTTCACTCAGATTTAAACTTTTGTTGTATTCCCTGGGTGCTTTTCCTATTCTGTACATTATTGTGTACTGTATTTTGACTTAATTTATACAACCACAGTTTGCCATCTCAAAATACTTACACTTTAAGGCACCAAACAGAAATTGCGTTATTAGCTTTAGTCCTGAACTTTAAAGAGGGTATTTTGCAGGTGGTAATAATCTCAAATATCTTGATCATTATTTTACACTTTGTTGGATAGGAAATGCTATATTGATGTAAAACGGCTTAATAAAAAAAAAAAAAGTACCTTGGCCTTACTTCCTGATTCAACAAGGCACTCTTTGTAAACACCCTACCTGTCAAATAAAAAAACAAACAAAGCACACGCAGCGTAGTTCAGTCATTTTGGCAGATGCTTTTGCACTTGCGATGAAAAGATAAACTTTGCCAGAGATCGTAAGGTTAGCAAAGCATCGCCTGGATGCATGGGGACTCAGGAGGAGCTTTGAGGAAACAGGAGGTGCTTTCGTTGAGCTGCCGCTGCTAAAAATAGCCACTGGTGAAGATTCAAAGATTACTCAAACATGCACAGGTGGTTTGGAACACAGCTCCAGCTATGTTTTTGATGAAGAAACAACATTGCAACAGGCTTCAAAGCTTTAAAAAGTCAATTTTCTTTTAAATTTGTTTCTTTGTTTATCTGATTTCCTTCACTGCTACAACAATACCACGACCATTCATTTTATTTTGCTATATGCAACTGCTCTAACCCGCTGCTTCTCTCGTTGACAGATCCAGACTCGACTCCCAACGCCCAGATCCAGTACACCATCAGCTCTGGAGACGAGGTGAACCTGTTTTCTGTGGACCCGTGGACCGGAGCCTTACGCCTCCAGCGCACTCTGGATCGAGAACACCAGTCGACCCATATCGTCATAGTGCAAGCCTCGGACGGACAGGGCCACTTCGCGCTGGCCCCTGTCACCGTTGAAGTCAAAGATGTGAACGACAATCACCCTTACTTCCCCGTGGAGGTCCTGACAGCGAGCATCAGGGAGAACCAACCGGCTAACTCCGCAGTGACTGTTCTCCACGCCATAGACCACGACACGGGCGTCTACGGGCACCTGAAGTACTACATGATTGAGCGTCCGAGCGTGGGCAAGGACAGCTTCACAGTCGATCAAAACACAGGAGAAATTAGGAGTAAAACGTCATTCGATTTCGAAAAGATCAACTCGTTTAATTTTGTAGCTCTAGCGGTCGACTCGGGCAACCACTCCGCCACTGTGACCGTCCAGGTGTTTGTTACCGGAGAGGACGAGTATGACCCGCTTTTCACATCTCCCGAGTTTGCATTTGAGGTCCCAGAAGGAGCTAAGACAGGCCAGAGCATTGGACAAGTTCAAGCCAATGATGAAGATGGCGGAGTTGACGGGATTGTCTTGTACTCTCTCCCCGCTAGCTCACCCTATTTCGATGTGAATAAAACCACTGGGGTCATCTTCCTAAAGGTGGACAGTACCGGCAGTGGTGGTTCCGGTTCCGGTCGGGCCAAACGGGAAGCAAGACTCATGAATCTGGATATTAAAGCTCACAGTCCTCTAGACGCCTCAAGGACTACATCTGCCCAGGTTTCCATTGATGTCTCCAATACGAACTTTGGCCTCGCTCCTGACGTCAATGTCCTTCTCATAAGCATCATAGCTATTTCTCTTGGAATCATAGTACTTCTGGTTGTTATGGCTGTTGTCATCGTTTTGGTGAAATCTCGGAGAAGAAAGAAAAGTCAAGAAGCGGGAAACCGAAACGTCGCTTCCGGTACTGCCATGCAAAAACTTGACGAGTGCAGTTCTGGAGCTGGTGAGAGAATGTACCACCAGACTTTGCCGGGATACGCTGCCGACCAAAGTGGGGCAGGTGGCGGTCAATACCCAAGGGGAGGCTCTCTTGACCCCTCCCACTCTAGTGGTAGAGGGTCAGCCGAGGCAGCAGAAGATGATGAAATAAGAATGATAAATGAATACCCAAGAGTGGCTTCTATAACTTCATCCATGCAGGAGCACATCTCGGCGCGAGGTCCTGACTCCGGTATCCAGCAAGATGCAGATCAGTTATCAGACATCTCCTGTGAGCCCTCCAGCCTAGAGGGCAGCACCTGGTTCAAAGGGAAGAAGCTCGGAGGCAGTCTTAGTGGCACGTTGCTTTCGGGACAGCTGCCGGCCTACAGAGATGAGGGAGGAGGGTATCTCGGTGTGGGACGGGGACTCAACATCTCTCTCCCCAAGGATTACGCCTTCCCAGAAGATGGCAAACCCTCAGTGGATGGGTCTCTGACGGCTATTGTCGCCAGCGATGAGGAGCTAAGAGGAAGCTACAACTGGGACTACCTTCTCAATTGGTGTCCGCAGTTTCAACCACTGGCGAATGTTTTTACAGAAATCGCCAGACTCAAAGATGAAACCGCTCAGCAAACGCAAAATCCACGCTTGCCTTTCCAACCTAAACCTAAAATGGATCCTAAGCCGAGAATCGACCCGCCTCCTCTCATAACATCGGTGGCTCATCCTGGCGCCATGTCAGTGCCTCCGAAAGTCCCTGTGATTGGTCGGACATTCCCGCATTTAGCATCTCTACGGAGGTCACCCATCAGCCACGAAGGGTCGATATCTTCAGCAGCAATGTCCCCAAGTTTCTCCCCATCCTTATCCCCACTGGCGGCACGATCACCAGCCGTTTCACCATTCGGGGTGAACCAAGGGCCATCTGCTTCTATGATCAGCACGCGGGAGCCCTCACTGGACCAGAGTCCGGACCACGAGATGCGAATATGAAGGATTATTTTTTAATTATTTAAAGTGAACTTTTAGACAGCACAGTCAGTAATGGTATTTTTTGACTCTTTCAAAACTGTGGAATGTATGAAGTGTTTCATGAACTGATGAACTAGTTAAAGAAGAAACTGTTGTGCCAAGTGCCCAAATGGATTTTTCTAAGGTATTTCAATCCCAGGATCTGTGGGCCTCTGACATATCTTTAGGGCAATGAAGTGGAGGTGCACTAAAACAACCAATGGAAGAAATGAGGTCTCCGCTCACAGAGATTGTAGTCAGTTTGGATCATGTGATCATGTTGTAAAGTATTTTATTTAAAGAAAAGAAAAAAAAATAGCACACGGTGAACATTTTTGAAACCTTTTCCATAGTGGAATGTATGGAAATGTCTGTACTGTCTTTACAATGAACTAAAGTTGTACTGTATGAAGAAGCTATTGTGCCAAGTCCCCAAATGGATTTTTCGCCTGGCATTTCAAAGACTCTGCCTATTTGATGTGAGATACCGAACAGTATGTCTCTTTAAGTGTTAATGAACTAAATGACATGGGACTAGGCTGACAGGACCAGCCCACAGCCTCATGTTTGTAGTGACGCAGGTCTGCTGAACTGAATTTGGAGGATGCACTTTCCATGTTGGTCAGTCAGAGGTCCCTTAGCTGTAGATAATGTATTTTCCTTGTTTTACCTCGCTGGCTGGCCAGAGAGTACAGCTCCTCTCTTTGTGGACATCTTACAGCATTTACCTTTTCTCGCGGCTGCTTTTAAAATGGCCTCTGACGTTGCCGCGAACTGAAGTAAGAGTAAGCTCTCACAAAGTTGCCAAGCATCAACGTGTGTATAGACTAATATGCCCCTTGCCACTACAGAGGACAAGCCTTTTTACATTATTTTTTATATATTTTTATATGGAAGTATGATCAGAGCTCAAACACCTGTATTTCGCACCGAGAGGATTGTGTAATTGCTTATATGCATATGTGTATGTATGAAGCCTCTGCTATGTATTGTATGTAAAATATTTCATTTTTATAGTGTTTAGTGTCCTTGTGTGAGTGACAGAAAATCTTGTGTTTTGATTCACTATTTATACAAACTGAATTCTGTGTTACATTATGGACTGTGGAAAACAAAAAAAAAATCTCTGTTGGTCAAATTGAAATTCTCCAAAAGATGATTTGCCTCTTTGTCACTTTGCTTCTTCAGCTCACCTCAGACTCCTGTTCTTCAGGGACTGTCGGTCACCTCTGTGTCTTTGGAAAATACTGCTTCCAAATATCAATTGAATTTGTTACAAAAAAAAACAAAAAACTGTGAGGTTAGGCTCTTCTCAGCACAATGAAAACAAAGACAATGGACAACCAACGAAAGCAGTCAGTCGAAAAGCATTTTTGGTCAATTGTAGCACATGAGACAACGTAGGTGCATGAAGTCAATGAATGTACAATGATCTACCAGTTCAGAATAGTCAAAGCTGCCTTCGTATTTTGCATCCTTCTATTTTTTGCACCATTCTAATACCGTGTGTACAACTATTTATCAGTGTCATGACGTAGCGCGTTGTATAAAATGCCCATTCTCCATTTGTTTTCATTTAGAATTATAAGCCGTTCATACAAAAAGCTATAGATCAAAAATCCTGATGGAGTTTGGACAGCCCATTTACAGTTGTATATAGGCTGTGTCCACACTCACATGTTTTCATTTAGAAATGCATAAGTCAAGCTCATCATTCATGTCTCTCACACACGACGCTGACATTTGAGGATCTATGGCCAAAACAAAGATTCGGGATTTATTTTAAAAACGTGTCTGGTGTGAACGGACAAAATACAGTAGTAGATTCATTCCATATTTATACAGCGGAAAGGAACTGGGGCAACTCTATTTGAACTTGTTCCCATTTAAGCATCACTGAGGTATGGACATACAGTATAACGTAGCTTTGGCCAAACTTTCCTCGATTAAAAAAGCAAAAAAACATATTTCACATCAAAAATATGTGTTTACTGCTTGAAATTAACCTTTCTGGTGGCTGGAGGTATTCATTTTCAAAAGTTACTAGCCACATGCCATAATTGAATTTGGTTAAATGCTTTGGCTATTTGCAGTACCGTATTTTCCAGACTATAAGTCGCACCGGAGTATAAGTTGCACCAGCCAAAAATGCATAATGAACCAGAAAAAACACATAAGTCGCACTGGACGATAAGTCGCATTTTTTGGGTGGAAATTTATTTTACAAAATCTGAGACCAAGAACAGACATGAACAACAGGCTGAATAGGTGTACAGTTTGCTAACGTAACTCATTGATGGTTATTCAGCTACACAAAGCATAAACAACAAACTGAATAGGTGTCTGGCATGTTAACGTAGCACATTAATTAATATATAAGTCGCACCTGAGTATAAGTCGCAGGACCAGCCAAACTATGAGAAATAGTGCGACTTATAGTCTGGAAAATACGGTAATCCATCAAAAGCAACACACTGAATGTTGTATTTATTGCCTGTGGGTGTAACATTTGATATTTGATACCTTTTTGTTATAATATTAATATTATTTGTGGAAAACATACAGTTTTAGGCACCCTATTTTTTTTTTTTTTATTCTCGCAACAGTGGCCAGGGCGCTAGCTGTTCAAATCCCGCAGGTGCACACTGCCGTTGTCTCCTTGGGCAACACACTTCACCCACCTTGCCTCCAGTGTGTGCTTAGACCTGTGAGAGTGTGAACGGGTGAGTGGTTCCTTGACCGTAAAGCGCTTTGAGCCTGAAGAAGGTAGAGAAGTGCTGTATAAATGTGACCATTTACCATTTGCAGTATCTTATGCCATGTTCGTTGGTTCAAGTCCCAGCTCCAACGACTTGTACAATGTCTCTCCCCGCTCTTCGCGAAGTTCAAGGAGTGCTGTCCAATCCAATTCCAGTCTAAACTCCTTTTTTTTCTTTTTTTATTAAACTCCATGGCATAGGCCTATACTGTAAGGGGTGTACACTCAAGCTGAATCTTTAGTGTCCATGTGCATAAAACTCAAATGTCCAACGTCAGAGCTAAAGAGTTCAAGCAAAAATGGAAATCTACTCGTTTTTGGCAGTATGATTCATGTCAAGCTCTGGATGTGCTACATAATTACAAAGGTCCATGGTTCCTACTGATTCAAATTGGTAGATGACACAATCCCACGACTGTCTTTGATGACTGCTCTGAGCTGTACATGTATTTAAAATGCAAATAATAAATTCCTACTGATCTGTTTTGACAAATCGCTTCATTTCACTGTGTTCTATTCGGAAACACGAGGATTAAAACAGGCCTACCGAATGTCTTTTTTTTTTTTTGCAAATACCTCAACCCAGATTTCACGCCAGGATTCAATCATCAGTCCTCCGAGCTCATATAAAGTAATATCATGTGTGGCGGAATAATTACAAATGTTTATCCCATATGGAGAGCAGCGCTGTTTGTGTAGCTGCTGAGGTTTCTGCCTAATTTGGCTACAGTGTGTACGGGACAGGGGGGAGATACATGATTTTGGACAAGACGCAGAACAAGCCACCCACAGAGAGGCGCTCCAGAGACAGGCCAGCGCAAGAACGGCATGGTCCGGTAAACACAACAGGAAGGTGCTAAACTGTGGAGTCCGACATCTGCCTGATAGGACTATAGCATCTGGAGTTAGCAACATTAGCCAAGACATAACCGCAGGAGTGGATTCTTATGTGGTTTACTCCGTGTGCAGCAACCAGGATTATGTCTGTCCATCATACGTCGGATCTGTGTAGGTTCTCAGTCGTGCAGGAGTTGTCCGTCGTAGGCAAAGATTCTTCAGTCTTCACCTGTACTCTAGTTGAAGTGTAGGACGTTTCGCTCTATATCCAAAAAGCTTTGTCAGCGAATGCACAGAATTGACACGCTTGTGGGTCTCTTAAGGAGAAACCAGTAAGTCCCACCTCTCCTGGTTCTAGGGTGGCCAACTTTAACAAAGAAAAATAAGGGACACTTTCTGCGGTACCACAGACTCCACCATAGGTCCGTCGACCAACATCGAACATAGTCTAATGATGTCATCTATTTATGCGCAAGTAAAAAAAAATACAAATAGTAAATGCATTTTTTTTTAATAAATACTAATAATACTAATATTTTAAGAAGCAGTGACAAACAGATTATTTATTTACTCATTACTTTATTAATTAATATATTTGTATCAATTTGTAGCCTTGAATGGATCTAGATGGGGTTTTCTTTTTGTTGTTGTTGCCCCAGGCTGCAGTATGATAACTCCGGCCCTGGCCCTGGCAGCAGAGCAAAGGCTGACTCCGACACAGAGCTGTTCTAAAACTGCTCAGAACTTTCAGAGGCAGAGCTCCGCGAATATTAACCCAATTTTCATCAAATGAAAGGTGTCTTGAAGATTACGAGCTGATGTACGCATTTAAACCAGAATCCATGTTTAGTTGGAGAGATAAAGCCAAAACACAGGACAAATGGCGTCCCTTATTGATTCAATACAGGGCGCATAGTTTTACAGCTAAATACAGGACGAATCTGTATTTTAAGGGACGGTTGGCGACCCTACCTGGTTCTAAAGGTTGGAAAAAACATACTGGCCTATTCACACCTTGATTACTGCTCGTTACCTTCCTATTGATTCAACCTGGGCTTTGTTCTAAGGCTGTTAACACCTATCTATGGTCCTGCCCTGGCCAATCGACTGTTGCCCACAGAAAGGTAACCAGAAAGATGTCTGTCCATCATATTCAGTCATATCCATCATTCTCATTTGGAGCGGCAAGACATACCAAGACTTTCATCTCTCAGGACACTTTCTGCAGATTCTTTCCTTCAAAGGATTTCCCAGGCCACTCGATTGCAGCATGTTCAAGGTCAGGGGCATGAACACCTCCCACAGGGCTGAAACTTTGACGCTGAGGAGCAGCAGCTCTACTTCAAGGTCTTCCCAAGTGACTGAATCTCCTGACATGGCTGATAGCAAACCCCACCAGAAGGAACTCATATCATCGTTTTGAAGAAGCGTTTGATCATGACCAAAAGCTTGAAGCAACTGGGATGCCTTATTAGAGAATAGCTTTATGCTTAAAGTTTATACTATCATTAACACTAATGAGCTGTTGTAAAATATTTACATTTCATTAAAATGTCAGTCAAAAAATGCAAAACAAACAGGTAACATGGACCTAAGCCAGTGTTCTAATACTTTCAGCTCGAACTGAACACAAACAAGCGAGCGTGCAGTCCTCCCTTAGATGGTCATGTCCACACAGCTGTGTTTACCTCTGTCCCAGGACCTGCTCTAGCCCCCCACACTCCTCGCCCCCCACACTCCTCGCCCCCCACACTCCTCGCCCCCCACACTCCTCGCTCCGACTGTTCACAGACACAAATTCTCAAACAGGACACGCAACAACCCCCCTCACTGACATTGGCTGACCTCCAGCTCCACGCAGGCACATACTTGGCACGTTTTTCTGATCCAAAATCTGGGAGAAATGTGTCTAAAGCACTTACCTAGTTTTAGAGAAAGTCAAGCAAGTAACAAGCCTCACCAATGTTAATACTTGTCTTATACATAAATGATGTTATAATTATTCCATGCATGTATCATAGTGAGACTGGATTAACACATTCAAGTAATAAAAACAATAATTAAACAAACATAAAATGTATTTAAGAAGTGTATTTCATTTGATGAGAGGCTTGAAGTTTAAGGATGCAGCGGCAGATTTTAAACGGTTACTCTTCAACCTTCTCCTGTTCTTTTTCTGCAAGGAATGTATTTATTTTCATATTCAAGTTGTATGTACAAGGTTAATTATGTTGCATACCATGTGAAGAGAACAAAATAAAGAAATGAGAATGAGAAACATGATTATGTACCTATAAGTGATTAGTTATGTTTCGACAAAATGCAAATTCTGACTGAAGAAGAAATGCATGTTGTAAAAGCCTGTTTTATTTCCTACAGCTGCAGTATTTCTGGACATAAAACAAAAACACATTACAATAGAACTTCTCTTTGAAGCTGTTCCAGGTGGTTCTTGTTCACATCAGCCGAACAATAAATATTTATTTCAGTTATTAGACAAATGTTTATCAAATACATTCTGTATTCGAACTACATCTTTTCAAATACCTCCCTAATCGGGCTGTCACTAACAATTATTCAGGTAATTGGTTAATCGGACGATTATATTTTACAATTAATCGATTAAACGGTTGGCGGCAAAAGGTGCATGGAAAGTGTAATATAAAAAAAAAAAGTTTTTGCCACACAAATCTAAAGTGATGCAGTTTGAGGACGTCTTGATACAGTAAACTTAAAGGTAATGTCTGTAGGATGCTCTTTGCACAAGCTCCACATGTCATTCCTCATTTGAAAGCTAAGAACCTCTAAAATTCAGTCTGGGATTGTGAAAGTGAGAGCACGCGAGAGTCCTCGTTCTGCTCTGATTAGATTATGGTCTCAGATTTATCTCATTTTTGTAACAATCACATCCAAAATATGTGCAAAAAATACACAATTTTGATGTAATTCTTCCTCTGTCTGAGTCTGTATATCCCAGAAACGATTAATCAATTACTAAAATAGTTGACAACAATTTAAATAAGCAATTAGTTGACGATTAACCCTACTTGGAGCAAATGGACTTTTTAGTATACTGTATATAGCGTATTTTCTCACTATTGATGAAGAAGTATAAAATAAGCCCTTTAAAGCTGAGGTCATGATCAAAACAACTCGGCAATAGCCATTTTAACAAACTTAGTTACTTTTCATACTAATATAGAAAGAAAAATCCCTGGGAAACAACTTTTAGGTCCTGTCCTGACCCACCACCTCAACTGACCTCATGAAGATATTTGCTCTATTCGATTTATCTTCACATAATGTAATATTTCTTCCAGTTAGTTCTCAAATTAGCTCAAACCTCTGATGTACTATTCTCATTTCTATATTAGATAACATTTCACGTCAATTTAAAATGCGCCTGATTTTATTTGCCTTCCATGTTTAATCACGATGCTCCAATTTGGAACGAAATTGCTTTGGTTTTTTCATCCGCCGGCCGACTTTGAACCGGACGCCAGAGTTAACAGCAGTTCAACGTGATGCAGGTTTACTTTGGCCCGGAGTGACTCTGCCCCGAGAGCCCGGTCTGATCCCTCCGGGGAGCTGCACGAGCACACACATCCCCGACCTCTGACCTTTGCATGTGCGGGGATTAGGTTTCAGGCTGTTTATCACCGGTTATCCGAACTGGCATGAAAGACGTGCGCCTGGTTTCTCATAACCAGGGACTTACCAGAAAGACTATTAGGTTTCGGCATATTTTTTTGCGAAAACATTGTCCACTTGTGTAACGTAATTCCTTGTGATCGTGAGCTTTGGTTTAGGCCTGGATAAGCCATGATGCAGCTTTATACAGAAGTGCCTTCACTTGGAAAGTTCGTTCATTTAGATGCATCGCTCCCTAAGTCATTCCACTGCACTACACCAACCACACATCACACAGACAGGCCCGTCGACAGGGGGGGTCAAAGGGGTATGTTGTCCCCGGGCCTCAGGACCAGGGGGGCCCAGCAAGGAGCACATATTATATTTTCCCTTGTTCTGCATGATTCTTTAAAAAATATATATATATCATTACTCGCTTTGACATGTGTCTTAATGCGTAAAATCATCTCAATAACTCGGGATGGTTTATTTTTGTCCATCTTAACGTTTTCCTTGAATGCACACTCCCCCTAAACACAAATGAAGGAGTGTTCTTTAACCTGTTAAACCCGATAGGACCCAAATTTGACACGGGTTGGGGTTCAAGAGGTTAAGCAGGACCAAAGGAAGAGAATGATGAGAGAACAGTGGTGTCAAATTGTGGGAAAGGGCCCCAAAATACAGCCTG
>OMNZ01050777.1:0-23294 GCA_900303255.1 Lesueurigobius sanzi
ACCCATGGTTAGTGGTTGCGTGAAGCCATTTATTGTCTGTTTACGCTTTTCATCTAGAAACTAGCCAAATGTCCCTGATCAAAAGTTTACATATTGTGCATCATTTTTTTCAGCTAAAGTGAGTTTTTCTTTGCTCTTAAACATTTTTCCTGGCAGTTGTTGAAGGTCATATAAACATTAGATCAGGGACATTTCAGTAGTGTCTGTTCCATTATGATTTCAAAAGAGTAAACTCAATTCTTTGACAATAAATGGCTTTGCACAACCACTACTTGGAAAAAAAACATTTTTGTGTTATAGTAGTAGTGGTAGTTTTAGTTTATTCGGTCAGACACATTTTGGGACATAAGAGCAATGAGCAAGGCAAGAAAAAGGCAAAACTTACAATAGCAATTTCTGTTGGCTATACTCATTAGTGACCAAGGGGGTTAGGCTGAAGTTTAACTTATTTTTGCCTAACAAAATTCATACAAGTAAAGTTTCCACAGTTTGGGCGAAACCCTTTCAAAATAGTAGCTGAACAAAAAAGAGAAAAAATAAGAATAAAGAGGAAAATCAGTAACAACATTAACATTTTATTAGAGATTGATTAGAGAGAAGACTTTTCTTTGCCATTTTGACAAACCAAACATCACCTGTCCTTTAAGAAATGTATACCACCTGCCAGACTAATCATTCTTGAGCTTGGTAATACATTTAATGTGCTTTTTAAACGTTTTCAATGTGTTGGAGTTAATCATTATCATTCATATTCCATGAAAAATGCCCAAAAGATCAAAAGGGTATGTAAAGCTTTGGCCACAACTGTATGTGGTTCATATTACGATTACACTTTATTAAAGAAGTTCCATGCCTTTTTCTGCTTGGTTCAAAACGCCTTTGCTTTATTTTTTGCTGCTGTTATATAATAAATCCACATGTGGCTCAAGCTGAGAGAATGTGACTGCACTCATGCGTGTAATAAAATACTTCATCTTCACAGCCACATATGTACAGTCAGTATCCCGCAACACTTCATTGTCTTTCACGGTCACACTGCTTCAATAACACATTTGATATCACATCACAGATAAATGCTGCTTTGAAAGCCATCAGTTGGATCATATGTTTAATTACAGTCAGCAGCGGTGACTGAGTGACATCTCAAAATCCAGTCTTCCTTTCCGTGTCTTCATACAACCACAGTCTCTGCATGAGTCAAAGATTTTCTAATTCTCCCTGGCCCTTGTGACCCTCAACTGTGAGTGGATACGGTGCACTCCTCTGAGTGGAGACTGCTTTCTTCAGCCTGGTGCACGGGAGGATGGTCGCTCAGTTTGACAGCGTGAAGGGCGTAGTTGATGGCTGTGCTGTCGGTCCAGCTCCAGGCTCCTGTTACTGGGTTGTACAGCATGCCTCTGACAGACTGCACTGAGAACCCATCTGACAAAGGAGAGGGTATACCGCAATAAGGAGTGATGCAATGGGAATTTTCTAATTTTCAAGGAGTTACAATACTAGTTTAGTCTTCTTGATGATATAGTCTTTGTTATGTTCTTTTATATCATGCAAGTAGTCTATTATGTTGACTATTTATTATTTGTATAGATGTTTATTTGTAAAAAGAAAATATATATATAATCAATTAAAAATAAATATTATTACTTACTTGACTCTAGAAGGCGCTCTAGCTCCTCGGGGCTGATGAACTTTTCCCACTCATGGGTCCCAGGGGGAACAATCCGCAACACATTTTCAGCTACCACAATCCCCAGTAACCAGGACAAGTTCGTCTTGTTCAGAGTGGTGATGAAGAGTGACCCTCCAGGCTGCACATAGGCATTCAAAACTTTGTTAATCCTTTAATATATTTTCACATACACACCTTTGCATCTGTTGCATACACACTTAACACTTTTTTCTGATCATAAATAACTGACGATATAATTTATGTCAGTTCAGCATGGACCAAAATCAATTGCCATTTGCCAATTGTATTTTTTGCATGGTCCAACCAATCCTTATACACATTGGTACAGTGATGCTCAAAAGTTGTCAGGGTATGTAAACTTATGCATTTCATATGAATGATAACACAAAAACCTTTATTTCAATTTTTTTGTTTACGCTTTTCAACTAGAAACTAGCCAAATGTCCCTGATCAAAAGTTTACATATTGTGCTGTATTTCAGCTGAAGTGAGGTTTTTTTTGCTCCTGAACATTTTTTCTGGCACTTGTTATCAGGGACATTTGAGTAGTTTCTGTTTCGTTATGTTTTCAAAAGAGTACCACTAAACCACTAACCATGAGTGGAAAAAAGACTTGTGTTATCATTCATATTCTATGAAAAATTGGCAAAAGATTAAAAGGGTATGTAAACTTTTGAGCACAACTGTATATTAATTATAATCATTGTAGTAATTGTAATTTTCACACATTTCAAGTTTATTTGAAGCCTGAGGGTTTTTATTGAGCAGAGGCAGAGACTTGACCTGATATTGGTTCAACTCCTCTGGCCCACTGACCTAGGAGATTATAACCATCTGGCTTCATTGTTGACACCACTGGAACAGGAAAAGAAAATTGATCTGACCCTTTCAGACAGAACATTTGCATTTCTCTCAAATGCACTGTGCCACACAGACACAATTGTTTCCCCCCTAATATTATGTTTAATATTTCTGCTAATATTCGCAAAATTCTCAGAAAAGGCTGGGCTCCATGGTTTGTCCAAGATTGTTTTTTAACAAAACAATTTCTGTCAACTTAAAAATGACTTAAAACAATGGAAACAAAACTAAATTCTCAATTTAATTCCATTAACATTACTGGCCACAGACGACGCACAGTTGAATGGAACTATATGCTGGGACTTACCTTGAGCACAAGGCTGCAGCAGTTAGCAAACATTTCCACATTGGCCAGATGTTCAACCACTTCAGATGCAACAATTGCATCGAACTGTCCGGCTCCCTCGGCTCCGGTCTCTGTTCCCTCTGGGCCCTCTGAGGTCAGGTCCTCTAGGCTGCAGGCTCGATAACTGACCCTGTGCCGGAGGTCGGGATCATAGGATGAGTGGAGGTGTGCTGTGGCAATGCTGTCCTCCACTGGATCTATGCCAAGAACAGAAGCACCCAGGCGACCAAGGGGCTGAGGATGTCAATCAGAAGGTTACAATTATGCAAACGTAAGGTTATATGGGTAGTAAGATGTGAAAGACACTATTCTAATTTTAAGAGAAACTTGACCTGGGGTTTAATTTTAACTATAAAATTGTCTGAAACAGTAAAATATTTAATCCCATGTTCTTCCAATGTGCATCACTTTTACAACAGTCAGTCACTGTTCCACAGCGGTCTGATTTCAAAACACCCCTCTCTGTGGACTGTAGACAATGGCATCTGTGCCAGATATACTTGTGGTTCTTAACTGGTGGGTCTGGACCCAAAAGTAATTCATAAAATCATTTTCAGTGGGTCTGAAAGCAAGCCTTGATCATTACTTGACTCTACAGAACTGTGAAGAAACACTTTTTTATCACTGTTTACAATAAGTAGCAATACAAATCTTTATTTAGGTTCTCCATTGTCAGATTAATAAAGTATTATCTTATCTTATCTTAGGTTGTGGCTTGCCATCATAGACTGAAGGTGGGTCGGGTCTTGAAAAAGTTGAGAACCACTGATACTGAATTCCACATTTCACAATGAAGTTTATTTCTATTTACAGTCTAATTATCAAGCAACACTTGAAACAATTAAAATGCTTGCAAAATTACAAGCAACACTGTACAGTATTGCATGTGATATTTGGCGCCATCTTCTGGGGATATGTAGAACACATGCCAAGCTATTTTTGCCAGAGGCCCATCTCTGCCCTATTACAGTTGATCTTCTGTGATGGCAAGGGTCCAAGTGACAAGACACATAAGAAACAAAAATCAAACTAGAAACCATAACAGACTTTTTGTGGGTGTCTGTCTATAAATATGACAAC
The DNA here is from genome assembly GCA_900303255.1 of Lesueurigobius sanzi. Taxonomy (NCBI): domain Eukaryota; kingdom Metazoa; phylum Chordata; class Actinopteri; order Gobiiformes; family Gobiidae; genus Lesueurigobius; species Lesueurigobius sanzi. The sequence goes on from OMNZ01050777.1 coordinate 3,977, forward strand.
GTGTGCGACAGGGCCACTGACATACAGGACCTGATTTTGTCTACCCAGATCACAAAACACAGCTGGCCTGGCATCAGTTTAAATGAGGGCTGAGACAGGAGCTCTGTGTGTTCAGTGGCTCCCTTTAGACACTAACAAACAGATAAACAACCATAAATGACCAACTGTCCACTCCACCACACGCTGACCAGTCAAATCTAAAAACAAAATCATTTGGGGTGACATCCCACTGGTATGTGGAATAGGAAGGACTCAGCGGACAGTAAGGGGAAAAAACAAAATCTGACGGGAAAGGCGGTGATCGTAACAACTGGAAAGGACATTTTGTGTTTTTGTTTTGCTAGTAAGGCGCTGTCTACATGTGTTTCTTCACTTTGGATTATTACCTCTGTGAGCAGGCCACCTCCACAGCCGACATCTAGTATTTTGAAACCAGCAAGTGGATTTCCAATTTGACGTCCTCTGTGAACATTCAGCAAATTATCTCTGCATGAAAGAAAAAACACATTTCAAAGGTGATTGTTTGGGGTAAAAGTTAAAGTGATGAAATGGCATATGAAATTATGTCTCATGCCTGAATAAATTAAACATAAATTTGATGGTCTAAAATGAACATGCAAATCCATGAACACGGTGCTGCAAATATAGCAACCCCGGACAATATTATTTTAAAAATGTTTTAAAATATTGTTGGGCCTTGACAAACCCTTATCAAAATACAAAAGTATAAGTATAGTACAAGTATAATACATCTGTAAAATAAAAACTGTGAGGCAGAAACACTAATGCCCATATAATCCTAGTATTATTTTGATTACTCTTGTTCAAACTGTTCCATTATTAGATGCCCCTGGCAAAGATTTTACTCGAGGACCAGGGTATGCAATACATTCATTAAGAACAACAGTGGTTACAGTTCACAAAGGGAATCTTGCTTGAATCCTGGTACTATGAAATACACAGCACAACCTTAACATTGAAAATAACTATCTAACCATTTCTATATTAAAAAGGTAGAGCAGTGTCAGTAGCAGTGTTTCATCTGTCTTTTTATGTTGAACCCTGAGGGCAGTGAGGCATCAGGCGACATAGCGACACACAGACACACAGACACAGACTGCCTCAGATTTGTGAAGCTGTCGCGATCAGCACACGTCAAATCACCACCGAGACCACCATAGGGGGTAGGGATAGGGATAATAAAATAATCATAGAGGGTGCACATAGCATAGTGTATCTTATCAATCAAAAATACCCAGAACATGTTGCCAAAACAGGTTCACTGACAGGAGAATATAGCAAAGGGGAAAGATAGAACTATAAGCCTTGACTGGTTCAATTTTATATTTACTTTGACATCTTATTTTGATATTTGTTACTCCTGCCTGTCATTTCTACACCTAAAGCATGGCATTATGACAGTGTGTTATTGAAACGTGTTAAGTGCAATCAGCAAAACAAACCTGATGAAAGGCACCCTCAGGTCATTCATGGCATGTAAAGCCACAAACTCTCCTCGTTCATCCCACCACTTGTTTGCCAATGACTGGAATCTCCTCACTTCATCCAGGTCCACTGTGGTCTGAGAGACTGAACGTAGACTGGACAAAATAAATAAATGAATGTATGGAGCTCCACAGTACAAACTCCCTGCAGGAAGTCAAAATCTTATTGAATACATAGACTTCTCGAAAAAGAAATATTAAATGTGGTATAGGGCTGGGCAATATATCGATATATTTTTAAATGAGGTATGGAATTAGACCATATCGCATATATCGATATACTGTAGTTCAAATTTACACTGTAATACTTGCTTCAGGCAAGAAAAAGATTGACCTATTTTATTTTATAGGCTATTTTTATTTCAGATATTTTTCCTATTTAAATGTGCACCTTATGGAGCTTTGTGTTTATGTTTACATTTTATAGTGAGTTTTCAATAAAACTACTCGTATTTGGCTGAATATTTAATTTCACAGCTCTCACTTTGCGGAAAAAAATATCGGGATATATATCGTATATCGATATTCAACCTAAATATATCGGGATATGACTTTTGGTCCATATCGCCCAGCCCTAAAATGTGGTTATGGAAGCTTTTATTGGTGGTGGAAATGGAAAAGCCCAAAATATATAATGTAAATATGACAAATCTAAATCAGAATTACTTATTAAACGTTTTGCTGTTCAAAATATTATCAGTCGATTGGGCAACAGTGTCTGTTCTTAAGGGAGAGTGCGTGTCCAAGCCGACAGTGAAGGTGCCCTCACTGAGGACTTGTGAAAGTGGGAAGGGTTTCGGAAGGGCCCATCAGCAGCACTACATTAAAAAAAAAAAACACTTTCTGAGATTTATATACAGATATTTGGTTAATAGACCCAGATTCATTTTGTTATGTATATTTTTAAATTTCATTCTTCACTGTGCAAATGCCACCATAAAGGGAAAACCAAATCTATTTCTCACTTCATGAGGTATAAAGTTCAATGCACCCTCGGCTTTATAATACCCACCTGACAGTCTGACGGGGCATGGCACGCTGGTCTTTCCCCATTAGGGCACTTTTCCGAAGCCAAAGTGACCGCTGTTGACACACCGTCGTCCAGCTGAAGCCAGTCCGAGCCACCGAGGTGAAAGGCCCACCTCTGACAGATGTCGGTTTGAGACAAATAACTCCCAACACTAGTCGACTGAGCTTTTTACAGTACATTTTTGGTCAAAAACACAAATGATTTGCGTCAATGGTCCATGCGATTACTGTTGACGTTTAGGTGGTGGTGAAAATGTTAGGTGAGCTTCTGAATTCCGTCCGGTTAGAAACACTCATTACAGTTCCTAGTTCCTACCCCAAGTCATGTAGTATAATAATACATCTATAAATATATAAAATATTAAGTAGTTTAAGCAGCACTCGAACATTGAAATTACGTCTGACATTCCATTTATTTTTTGCAAATAAAATGGGTCGATTTTGTCTAATGCCAATAGAGTATCAGCAAGACATACGAGCTTCTTAACTACTATGGAATCTTTGTGTTTAACATAAACTCATCAAACGTGAAAAAGCTGCTTTGGGCATGGCATTGATGAAAATAGCCTGGGTGACAGCATTGCAGATAGAGTATGTCTTCTCATGACCGGAAGGTCGGGTGTCTCCTGCAGATGCACACTGTCCTTTGTGCAAGACATTTCACCCACCATCACTAGTGCATTATAAGTGAATAATACAGGTAGGAAAGTGCTATATTAAAAGAAAGAAAAAAAACATCTGGCACAGCTTGTGTAAACCAGAGAACTCAATGGTTTTGGAGAAATCCACAGGGACATGCGGCAATGGGCTCAAAACTGGGACTGTTCCGGGAAAACTGGGATGTCCGGTAACCCTAGATTAAAAGTGACAACTCAATAGGGAGAGTATGTTGAAATTGAACACATATTGCACACTAGTCAACAGATAAACAGTTTATTTGACATTTTACAACATGTTGAGAAGTTGTGACTTAAAATTATACAGTGGCAAATTTTTAGTGTGTTTTAGTCTTAGTCCTTGCATAAAGACAATTGAAAATCCTATTCAAAATTCCTTGTGTTCTTTAGTCACTCATAAAAATACCATATTTACAAGGGGAGAAATGTTTGAGTGGGGTTCACCTACAACTCTGCCTCTATAATGAGACAAGTCTGCTCAACTCATGGTACTAAAGTAGACAGATCAAACGGCTACTGTGCTCCTCAGCGCCTGCTACGTCGGACTGGGGATGCTGACCTGAAAAAGATACGGACATAACAATTAAGTTATTCAAATAATATCTAAACAACACATCAGCTTACTCCACCTAAAAGAAATGCTGCAAGTTAAAAACGGGTTAAAAACTTGACATGTTTGAAAGAAATATTAACTTTTAAGTGAAAGTCAGAATATGTTTTTTGTAATGAATGCATCATACTTTAGCAGGACAATGTTCATATCAGATATTGCACTTTAAAATTTGCATGATTTGCATATTTTTCTATTGACAAGAGATCACATTAAAAACAACACTTAAGTAAAATAGAAAGAAAAACGAATACTACCTTGATCGTGACTTAGACTTGTGTTTGCGGCTTGCCTTCTTACCAGACTTGTGAGACTTTTCCGTAGACCTTGAACGACTACGTTTTGATTTTTTTGATTTCTTTTCTTTGCTAACCTCAGGAGAAGGGGACCTACTTGAGTCAGAATCAGAACGCCTCTGGCTAGATTTTGTGGAGCCCTTTTTGCTGCTTTTATTGTCCTTTGAGTGGCGGTCACTATGAGAGTCTGTGGAAGAGTCACTGTCTTTCTTTTTCTTGGACTTTCCGTTTTCTTCAGAAACAGCAGAGCTGGATTTATCCTTCTCTCGCTCCTTCTCTTTACCCTTTGTTTTATCCCTCTTTTTATCGGACTCCTTTTCTCTGTCCTTATCTTTCTTCTTCTTATCTTTCTCGTGACTATGACTTCTCTCTCTCCTCCTCTCCCTCTCCTTGCTGGAAGCCTTCTTGTGTTTACTGCTCCGGTTGTGGCTGCTCTCTCTATGCTCTCTGTTTCTTTTTCTGTCCTTATCTCGATCTTTTTCTCGGTCTCTGCTGCGGCTGCGCTCCCTACTCCTGTTCCGGCCCCTGTCTCTAGATCTGGACCTGCTCCTGCGGCTCCTTCGGTCTCGAGAGTCGCTGCGCTCTCGTTTGTCTCTGGTCCGCTCTACACTCCGCCTCCTGTCTCGACCTTTGTCATTACGGTCACTGCGGCGTCTGTGGGAGCTGTGGCTACGACTACGCCTGCGGGACTTGTGCGAAGGGGACCGGCTACGCCTCCTTTTTCGACGAGGGGAGGAAGATCGTGACGAACTACGAGATGATGGAGAGGAAGACGAGGAGGAAGAAGAGGAACGACTGGAGCTAGAGGACGAGTGGGAGCTGCTGCTCCGGTCATTGGTTGGAGAATCACTGTGACCTCGCCCTGAACGATCTTTCCCTCGGCTCGAATGTTTGCTCTCACTACCCTCTTTCTCATTACGGGACCTACGCCTCTCTGATATGGACTCTCCCTCACTTTCTTTTGATGCCTGTTTATAAGCATTCTCTAATTCAGCCTCCTCATATTCCAGTCTTTGTTTTCTTTCCATCTCCTCTGTGGGGGAAAAATGTGTAATCTTAATTAGATTTCTGTGTATTATTTATAGAAATTGTTGAAAGATACTTGATTGGAAATGTTTGCCTTACCCCGCGCTAGTTGGGCTTCTTGTGCAGCTTGTTTTTCAAGCTGTAGCTGCAGTTCTCGCTCTTTGCGGCGGAAGGCCTCCTGTTTCTCGCGGATGCGGTGGCGTAACTCCTCCTCATCAGTGTCAGACGACTCAGACCCATGAACACTGCGTTCTTCATCCTCACTTTCATCTGAGCCATAGTCACCAAGCCCACCTGCCACAACAGAGCCCCCCGGGTTGTTCAGTTTAGAGAAATAATCAGAATCATTTACAATCTGGAAACATTTGTGATTCTTAACTCTTCTAAAAAGGCACAATGCTTGTACTTATGCCTTTCAAACAGCTGAGGCTTACAGCAGTTAGAAATCATAACACTAAGCTTGGCAGCATGCTTAAAATGCAAATTTATATCAATAGGCTTGAGTGCTTAACCTCAAAATAAGCTTGATGCATTGATTGTGTGATGCTCCCTTTTCCTATTTTCATTTATTTATTTATGCCCATTTAAGTACCCATTTAAGCCATCCCTCCCCCTAGCAAAAGAAACAGAGATACTCACTGAGACCAGTCAGAGAAGCCAGTGCACTTGACTGTGCCAGCTGTTTTGCAGGAGCTTTGATTCACATCAACAACAGGAACAACATGTTAAAAAAACATACAGCCATTTTCTCAAAGGCAAGAGAGATGCTAGAGAAAGGGTCATAAAACACTAGAAGTGCTGCCATTGGTAGCAAAAATAAATTAAAACAAAGATGGAGAAAAGAAGAGAGCATTAACAGACTTCTATGACACATTCAAGACCAACAGAGGGATATTAAATTCTGAATCAATATATAGCCCTGAAGCTAGCCTTCAATCAATTGGACATTGACAAAATAGCTTATTAGTATACAGTATATAGCTTAGTACACTTAACTATGTAATTCAGCAGAAACAGTTCAAATCTAACAGTACATATTTTATATACAATGTCTGGTCTAATATTGATCTATGACATTAAGATTATGATTAATCAGTAATAATAACAGTTCTTACAAAACACATGTAATAGTGGCCTAATTCTTCAGATGAGAAATGTAGTAATAAAAGTTAAAAGCAGACCTCTAGTTGCCTTCCGGTGAGTCTCTTTAGCCACATGTGCAATCTCTTCATTTGTGACCTCCAGGAGAATCTCTGTCAGAAGTGTTTTAGTGATAACCATCTACAAAAGGAAAGAACGGACATCTGTCAGACAAGTAAGACTATAACGGCATTAGACAAAAGTGTGCAATGCTGACCAACTGGAACTCCTTCTCCTCCTCTGTCATTTCAGGTTCACTGTCTTCAGCAGCAGGTGACGGACTGCGACTGGAAAAGTCCTTCTTCATGGAAGTTCTATCCTCTACAGTATCATCATTGCCTTCATCATCACTATCCTAAAGGGTCATACAAACATATAGGACATGGGTGCATTTACTGGTATTGAGAAAAAAAAAAAGTCTACAATTGTTCATTTGTGCACAACATTAACAACTTACAAATTTGCTCTTCCGGGGAACACGTGGCCCATCACCGCCATCATCATCAGGTTCATGGTCTTCAGTTTCAGTTTTTGACATTTCTGCACGCTCTTTTTCCATTCTTTCTTGCTCAAGCTTTTTCTGTTTTTCTCTGTCCATTTTTTCCAAACCCTCTCGAATCCATGCTGGTAGTTTTCGCCTTTTTAAGGCATCTAAATATATTATTAGAGTTATATCCAATCCACGCTACACATACAAATGCACGGTTATCACCGTCATCAGCCAATAAACATTGTGGATCATCATGACATTCTATATTGATCAAAATAAACTAAGATGTTACATCTTACCTAGAGAAGCTACTGGAGCTTTTTGTTTTGCTGAGAGCTGTATCGGGGAGCGCGGCCGATCTCTGAACTCAGGAGGCCTGGGGTCTCGTCTGTTCTGTGGATGACCTGGCCAGTATGGACCAGGCATGCCTGTCGGTGTCGGGCCATACGTTGATGCAGCTCCGTGCTGTTGGTTGAGAAAGCACACAAATGTATTAAGTAGGATTCAACATACAGTGGATATCTTCCTCTACATTAGGGCAAGTGTATAGGATACCGCCTCTCATTGTGCTTAATTAAGGGCTTTCTAGTTAATGTATGGTGAACTGAATCTGCCACAGTTTCCTTTGCACATCACGTTAGGTCAACATTGACAGATGAACATGATGGAACCCAAGTCAGTGGCTTCTTGTTTAACTTGGCTGTCACACTAAAACCAATACTCTTTTTATTTTTTACTCCAACATCTGCATACCTGATAATCAAACTGGTTTATGGCCAAGGGGGCCATGGCGTAGCTGTCGGGCTGTGCCCCATACCCATGGCTGTTCTGGGGGTAAACCCCGTGATGGGCTTCAGAGTTGAACTCCCCGCTGTCCTGACTATTGCCATCTTCACTGGAATTCACCACATCCATTGGTCCAGACCCTGGGGCTATCCAGGAAGGGTCATGAGGTGGAGGAGGGGGGGGCTGTCCATGCATTCCCCATTCTGCAGCAGATCATGTGTGAAAATGTAAAAACACTTTTTTGTTTGTGACTGCAGTATATACACATATTTATATTGGAACATACACTGGATGATGTTCATAATGAAATTGTACCTGGCTGCCACATTCGTCCAAACGATGGGTCGCCCTGGAAGGCACCATGGTTGCCCTGCGCAGGAGGCTCCAGACCAGGGATGTCAGCTCCATTTGGTTGAATACTTGTGGGCTCTGGTCCTGTTGATTCTTTTTGTGCTATCCACGCCTGTGCCAGGGCAGCCCAGTCCACTTGACCTGTACAAGACATTTGTACGGTAAAGTTAGTTTTGAAGGACATTTTTATTTTATTTTAATGTAATTATTGCACAAATTACTTGGATCATGTTGATGCTGGAACGACTGCATCCATTGCTGCTGGCTCAGGGGCCACTGCGGCCAGGGCTGTCCTCCCTGGTCCCACATTACTTTCTCTCCGGATGACACGCTCCTGAATTGCCCACAGAAAACAGCAAAGTGAACAGTGAAACTGAGGATGTTCATACCCGGCACGTCTAACAACCTTCACCCATGGTTGGCGACCACAAACTACTTGGTTAACTCTGACATCTCACCGCGATGCAGTCTAAATCAGAGACTATCGTCATGATACTTACAATGTTTATGACTCCAGATAATAAAAGTACAACGTGAAATACTTCTGGTGAAGCAATTTTGTGGTGCCTTTAGCTTTCAAAGAGGATCGCTAAAAATGCTAATTTTTTAGCTTAGCTTGACATCACAGAGCAGGGACTGTTATGTGTTTGCTGTTCCAGTGCCAACATAAATGAAATATTGCACATTGGGGTTTAGATATGATATGCATTTGTGTGGTCATTCTGTTTTGCTTTTGAAGTCAAGATACCCACCTTTACCAACAGTTTTTTTGCAGCCTTGCGTTTCCACATCAAAATGGCTGCATAGCGAGCCGCTGTGAAGGAAGCCAGTTTTAACAGGAAGTGACGACACGTGATTCGTGCGGCGTTTGCTGTCGTCGGAAATTGTAAAAGTTTACCATTTGTTGCCCATTGCGCCATCGCGTGACAGAAAATCACAGAATTGATCAACATAATGTGTTAGGACTAGACTACGATTCATAGTAAATTTCTCCATTGCGATATCAATAAAGTCTTATCTTATGGGAAATTTACCAAAAAACATTTGATTTGAATCTATATGGTTTTAATCATTGAGAACACGTTTGTGCATGTGGATTTGACAATATGACAGAAGTTAGGAAGGGAATTATTTCACCATCCATGAGAAGAGAAACTAAAGGAATAAGAGTGCAAACCATGCATTGGCCTCACAACTTACTTTGGTGTCTATTTTAGATTGAGGTTTTCAGGAGGCGCCACCATAACCAGTGTAGAAATGCATTTAGGGGATCACCCAGAACTTGTGGAAAGACTTTGTATTTCCACTTTTCAACATTTACAGTATCAAAAATATTTTGACTAACTTTCATTAATAATCACTCACCAACATGTTCTCAACCCTTTTAATGATAAAAATAGACACATTTCAGGAGTCATCTCTTTTGTTGGTGGCAAGTTGACAACCTGTTTTAATATTACAACAGCGCGACTTGTATGTCATAGTGTGTGAAAGCAAGAGAACATGCAATGTAATTTTTTGGACATTGCCCTTTTCCGGCTTTCACACCCACCTCCTCTTCACCAGCCTGCGACATGTTCTATAGCAGTGGGGCTCTGCATCTGTCAGCCTGCATCAACCGTGAGAATGGCATAATTTAGCACCAAACAATACACAGTGACAAATGAGACTGGGAAAATAGCACCAAAACTGATCCTAAAATAACATATGGACATGTTAAAGAACAGAGCAAAAATCCTCACTTGAGATTTATTAGTTTTCATACAATATTTTCTTATTGTCATTCAAAATACCGAGAACGTCCATAAAAGAAATACACGAGGAAAAATGCCTCCATAACTGAAGCACCATAGTTTTTATTTTTTCCCCATAATTTATGGTGCACGTTTGCACCAGAAACACTTCTGTATACATATTGTAATATACATACAGGTACACACTGTTTATGCAAAAACAGCATCCTTTGCATTTTGTTCTGCATAATTTTCCTGCAAGCAAGCACAGGTTTCAAAATCCTGAAGTGTCAGCGCTGAAGAATCACTGACTTTTAGCTAATCTAAAAAATAATAAAATAAGAGGCGGCAATACATTCATATAATCTCAAGCACATAAAGCCAAGATGTATTCCTTGTAAGACTTCTTATTCAACAATACTGACAGCATTGGGAAAAATCTACTTGATTTTACACTGTCAAATGAGTGCTGTGTCGGCACATTGTAGTCACACAATGAAGGCAGATGGTGAATTAAGTGGAGTATGTTGTTGGCAGACAATATAAAGCTGACTTTGAACGGACTGTGTCTACATAAGTGTAATCAAAGTTTGGTTAAAGGTTTCTGACTTTGGCAATGTATAATGTGTAAATGACTGACCATTCTACATTATCACACTTTGATAAAACAAAAGATTAAATTTGTCTGTTAAATAATTGTGCTACTTTTTATAGATACTAAGTGTAACAACAAATATACAAATGACATATAGGCTGAAGTAGCAGCAAGTTGTATGTTAAAATCTGTTAGTTTGTTGTCACAGCTTTAGAACTCAGTAACATAGCACTTTATCTACATTCTTTTGTCTCACATTCATTCTTCATACAGCACACAAATACATCATTTAGTCAGCACTGAGAGCAATAGTGCATGCAATGCTTGTTTCATTAATTTCATGCATTTATGCCAACAGGAAAAAACAACCTTGAGATATGATCCCTGTTTGATTTAAATTGTGTTTTTAAACCAAATAACATGTTTAAACTATGCAGATAAGTATTCATCAAAGAACATACAATACAATTTATTGTTTTATATAGGATACTCTCAGGGTTTATACAGGTAGCAGCAAGTCAAATGTAATGCTTTTTAATACCATTTTAATGCCGAAATACTACTTATTTCATATGAATTTCCATATTCAATAGAAAGTTTGATACAGCGGACAACTTTTGACCAGAAATACAGTATAATTTCTGCCAAACCTCCAGTTTAGACCCTAATTTTTGTATTTTTGACAAACTTATGCTGTAAAATTAGTTGAGCAATGTCATGATTTTCCAAGAACTTTTGATTTAATGTCAGTTTGAATTCTATTGAATGCTTTATGACATTTAAGGCCTTATTTTTTATACAATTCATTTAATGACTTTCAATGCTTTTCAATGCCCCGCGTAAACCCTGTACTCTGTAAGTGCTTATTTTAGACAGATGAAGATAAATGTCCGAGTGGTCAGTTCCCTTTTCTCTCCCTCTCTTGTTAACACGATAAAGTACTGTTTGTACGATATTACTTTATATTCTATAACTATACTGTATATTAGCAATGCAAGTTTTATCAAATAAAAAAATGCTCAAGAAGTTATAGAAGTTCCTCATAGAAAAGCAGGTATGCCTGAGAGTTGAGCACACGAGATTCAGGGACAGTCTGGACCGTGGTGTCACTGACGTAGACCCACTGGCCCTGGGCGCTGCTGCTGGACTCCTTTGCACCTGAAAACACCACAGGGTCACAGTGTTAATGCTGTAGGAGCACATCACATCAGCCGTGAAACATATTCAAAATGATGAGACCGAAAACAAGTCGATACTGTCTGACTGAACACACCACACGCTACAATTTGTCTCTTTGAAAATGAGCCAACCCAAAGTCCAGACCAAGATATATATATTAAGATAAGGACCTGTGCCAACAAAGTACTGGTGAAATCTAACTGGCCACGCTGCCTTTGTAGACTACCATCAACATCACAGTCTGACTTTTTCACTAAAATAGCCAAGGCCCTGTCCTTAATATAACATTTATTTGCCAATTGGGTAAGGAAATTGGTCTTGTTCTTTTGGCAGTTTTATTTTCCTAATTCAAACGAGATCACATTAGAATCAGTAAAAATTGTCATGAAATAAGCCAAATAATGTAGCGACAGTAGGAAATATGTCTAATCTAGTCAAAACTGCTCTAAACAAGACTAATATTCTCTAATGAAGGCATTTGTTCATGCTTGATTTTTAGTTTTGTAGTAGAACCATAAAACAGAACAATAATGGTAATGTATTCAATAAAATACTGTTTCTTTTAGTGTTATAATTTATTTGAACTGAAACACCTTTAGTGCAGTCTCAGACCCACCGGGTAGACACATTTGCTTTCTAAAGAAATATATTTTTTCTGTACCAATTTCTTTGCGATACTGGTAGTACCTTAATTATTTTTCCGATACCGTACTGGTATCGTTTAACGGTACCCAGCCCTAGTCTTTAACACTTAAGATGAACGGTCAGGTCATTGCTTTAATGGATTTGATTCAGCAACAGTAACAGTGAGCACTCTGACAAGGACAGATGAATAATCACAGGTCGATGCATAGGCCATAAAGGCCACTTTTCAGACAATCTGCAGAGAAAGGCATATAAACAAGTTCCTCTAATGAGCAGTAGGCTTTTGCTGTACCATGGCAGGCCTGACGAGCTGAGCACAAAGCACATCAAACACAAAGATCTTTCGAAAGCTGAAGAGACATGACCTCTGACCTGACAGGTTTCTATGATGTTCAGTTTTCTTCTGTGGAGCACGGACTTTTACATATGCGGTGTAGTGACCTCCACGCATCGAGCCACTGTGTTCAACGATCCCATACAAACTGTAGAGCACACGCTCACCTGCCGCCAGGTTCTAAGGCAAGAAAACCAAGGACACCGTTTATCAACAACTTAAGTAATAATGAAACACAAAGGTGGGATTCATCACAATAACTAACTTACTTTGCAGGATGCTGAGCAAAATGGAGACAAATCCAGGATCAATGGGAAGTCCACATGGCGGTTCACTTTTCTTAGGTTCATTCCTGCCTTGAGATAGAAAAAAACTAATTATTATTTAAACAATTTACAACAAATTTCATTAGTATGCTAATATTATAGTGAAATTACAATTACATATAGTGTCTAGTTTACTAACTTGGTGAAATCGTTTCAGATGTAAAGTTATAACAGGTGGTAGAGAGGATATTAGCATTTGCTTTCTTGCACTGGTGTAGATCTTCTCAAGTTTTTCAAGTTTTTTTTCTATAAAAATGGAAAAACAGTTTTTGTTTGAATGTGAATAAACAGTGGACAAACTCGATCCATAACAGATCCATGGGATGTTACCTGAAGGGCCATTCTTGCGCAGCTGCTTCTGCTTCCGTTCGGTGCAGCTCTCGCACAGCAGTTTGTTGTTGCCCATGAGCAGCTCCACGGAGGTGAACTGGTGGAGGCACGACTGGATGGAACATTCTTTGGAGCTGGGCGTGTAACTGTGGGAGAGGGCCTGAAACGCCCCCTGCTGGTGAGGGCAGTGAATATTGTCTCGCGTATCGGGTGTCCCATCGGGGGAACAGTGTGTGGAGCTCGTACAGTCTCCAGAAGGTAAACCTATGTTGATCTTGGAGACCGTGGTTACAAGTTGGTCGACAGCATCTCCAGACCTGTTACTATTGGGTGCCGCAGTAGGGGATGGTGTGAGAGTATTGCTGGAGGATGTAGTGTGTCCGTGGCACGAGGAGGAGGGGCGCGGGGTCCACTCGCTCTCTGAAGCCTCGCTGTCTGCATCGTTGCTGCTGTCCTGAGCCCCAGAGTCCCTGTCACTACCATCAGACTGGCTTCGAGCAGTAGCCATTTTACAATTGGCGACGCCACGAGATGATCCCCCAGCGACTGCCTCCTCCTCTGACCTCTCCACTCCACAACCTGCTCCGTCTATAGAGGTTGAATTTCTTCTGCCTTGCAATTTCTGTAAGATAGATAGATAGTTTTCAGAAGAGCTCTACTGGCAGCTTGTCCAAAAAAGTTCTCTGAGAAGCCTGTAGATGTTTGTTGCTATGCTATTTTTGCTTTTTGTTTAACATAAACATGCAAATTCTGTTTTTTCTTAACATGCGCATTGTCTGTAACCGAGTTCACTAAATATTTTTAAACATGCTTGTTTTGGTTGCAAAGAAAAGTTGCAGAAAGACAGAGAGAAACACACCTGTCCACTCAGCCTCCTGTTCTTGTTGTGAGCTACAGAGTGAAGCTGCTCACTGTGCGTCATGTGGTTGTCCTGTTCTCTGACTAATTTACCCAGTCGACCAGGGTTAGATGGCTTTGATGTCTGAGGGAAAATCAAACTGTTACTTCACAAAAGAACATAGATACAATAACAGTGTAATTATCATCTTAAAACAAACATTTATTAGTAACATAACTCACTCGCTCCTCGATAATGGGCAATGAGATATCAATAAAGGCCTCTTTTACAGTAGATATCTGAAACATAAGATATTGTAAGGATTCTGCTCATAAATAAATGTTAATAGTAAACTTACGTTGCTGATAGACTTACATGTTCACATTCTTCACACATTATTGTGTTTGTGAGCTCACCCACAAAAATACAGTCAACAAAGTTCATTTTCACACCTTCCTTTCCATATGCTAGAGGAAACAAGGGGAGAGGATTAAAACAAATAATTAATAGTTATCCTGTAACCATTGCATTATCTATTCTCATTTTGACTTCATTTCGTCTATTTATTTGAGCATCTGAGTTTCACAAAGTTGGACATAAAGGTACAGATCAGCATGGAAAGCAAAGCGAAAGAGAATGCATAAATAAATAAATAAATATATACAGAGCAGATATGATGCCCAAAAGGAGTAGGCAGAAGCAATTGAGCTGTAGAGATACAGTGCATTCATTAGTTATGATCAAGAAATATGATGTAGTGATACTTTTGTTCTATTCCAGGGACATTTCAACCGTACAACTAACAATATTAATAACACTTCTGTTAATCCCAAGAAAAGGCTGAAAAATCCTATAATTTCAGATACCAATCATTGTCACCAATCCATTTAATTCATTCATTTATAATTAGTTGCATATAATAAGCCACAAAGTATAATTCATTTATTATTGATGTTGTTATTTTTATAGTCATTGTCAATTAGCATCGTCATCTTAATTATTATCACTGTTTAACCATTATAGCACAGCCTGTATTTCATCTTGCTACTTCCTTGTTACCATCATCATCTTTACAGCAAACTGATAGTGTGAGCCCTGTTAAGTGAGATGCGTTAAAAAGCCGGGTATATTCTGATGTATAAACTTAAAGTATACAGAAACTATACTAATGAAGAGGAATAACTAAATTTGCTGGAAACTTGTCTTTGGTACCACTACTTCTAGATACTTGTTTGTTACTATGCTATTTATGCTTTTTGATCAACATAAACATGCTAATTCTGTTTTTTTTTTTTTTAACATGCACATTGTCTGTAATCGAGTTATCATGAAGAGATAATGTAAGTGAAAGGGGTGGGCGTTCACCAGTTTTACACTTCAGCTTACTCCTTTTGAGCCTTTATGTGTTTAATTAATGATGTGGAAATGATGCCCACATTTTCTTCTTGTATTTTATTCTATTTTTGTCTCACACAAATTGCCAGGAGGAATTGCAAAGAGATCTCTACAACAACATAAAGGCCCCTAGGTGGAGCTATTGCTCTCTGTCCGTGTGGTCTATTCTGTGCCGCTTGTATACTAACCTTTGACTTGACGTTTTGTCTCCTCATCAGCTGTCCTTTCAGTGGGATTGTTAAAAGCCTTCAGAATAGCAGCTTTCACCCTCTGCAAACCGCCACAGACAGGCATTTGGAGTTAAAACAGCAACACACAATTTTACAAATTAAGATAAAATGTCTCAAACTCTTTCCCTTTTCCTTTATATTATATCTATTAATATGATATCTGAATCTAGGCTGAAGCTCACACTGACAGGTTTACCTATAAGAAGCATCATTAGTGTAAAATAATTATTGTGCTTGTCTAGTACCATTAAAACATGGATCACAATTAGCTGTGCATGTTTGTGTGTGCTGCGTAAGTCCTTCACAGGGCAGTCTTATTGGAGGTGACATGGTCAATGAGAGAGCTGTGAAGAGACACCGCTGCAGTAAAGCACCAATCAATAGATAATTGGCCGCGGTCTGTGTCTGAGGCCGAGACCAGTCGACCCCCATTGTCCTGGGACCCACGCACTGGACTGGCTATTTAGGTCAAAAACCCCAGTTAATCCGAGGCAGACGAGCCTGCGCCCCACTCGCCGGACTCAAACCAGGCCGGGACTCCTCTACTAATTAATTACCAGTAACCCCCCACCCCAAATAGACCCCCCCCCGTCTCTGTTTCGCTGCTCTGTCCCGTAGATGGGCCAAACGAGGGGGGCGAGCAACATGGCTGGTATGTGGGCGCATGGGTAGAAACTACTGCTAGAAGATGAGGCGAAGAAGGACAGTCCATGCCCTGAGAGAGTAATACCTACTGTCTCAGCTAATTGGTGATAATCGACTGAGGCAAATTAGCATATTGAGATCTCTGATACTAATGGCCAATGAACACAAACATTTAGGGCCTCCAAGGCTAGTCAGACTCATTGAAGAAAGAGAATGACTGTGAGACATACCAACACATTTAGGAAACACTTTGGTTAAAGCAAACACAGATGGATCAGTAGTTCAAATGGATGTGCTCGCTTCATTTTTAGTGTAAAGAAATGTTATCAATTCATTACTCAAACTATTTCAGATAGGTAATGTGGGATTGGATCTTTTAAATATATATATTTTTTAAAACTACTCAATGGTACTCACCTATCAAATATATAAATCTGTGAATATTGTAAATTATCTTTATAAAATAGTCAAATGAAAAATATTTCACTTTGTGTCTACATACAAGTCATGATAAGGAATTTAATTAAATAATATATATATATATTTTTTTAATTGAACATTTTAGTGACATTTTTATAAATGGTGTAGGCTACAAAACACTGCTCTTATTGTGGTGCTAGAAATTACCTTTGCATACAATGAATGGCTAAGGCTGTTCCCTCCCTGTGTACAGCCTTGATTGGATTGGGACACGGGTTGATGAGTGTGTGTATGTTTGGGAGGGGGCACTGGGTGACCCTCATCTACAATGGGACAGCCCTGGAGCTCATTCAGCAGCTGTGGGTTTCCCAAGATCGCACAATGATGCCGGTCGTGCCACTTGCAAGTCCCTAAGTGGCACAACTGCGAGCGTTCACAAGTTTGAATGGGAGCAGAAAGGCCCCGGCTGCAGCCCCTTTCTGGGCCTGAGGCTGACCACTAACACACCCGCTAACTCCTTCTCAGAGGTTCACACAGTCACTGGTGGGGCCATGGGGGCCCGCACAGCTCGGCGAGAGCTGTGAGCTCTCTTAATTGCCCTCTGAACGGAGCACAGTGAGCATGCTTACCAAAAAGATGGCCACATAAGGTTTAAACAAATCTAATAATAATAGTCTAAGTTTAAGCCATAATTTAGGGACAGATGAAGTTTTAAGTATATCATCAGCCACTAACTAGTCATAGTTCATTCATGATGTGTGTTTGTATTTTAGAAGGATTGGAACTCACCTTTGTTTCTTCTACTCTAATGGAGTCCATTAAATAGTGCAGAAGCTCCTGGCTGTCTTGCTGTTGGTAACCTTTAAACCGTGGCGCTCTGGAAAGGAAAGAGTTAATCAACAGAAGTCTTGTGAATAAAAATGAGCTGAAACTGATATGTTAATAACTTGTTTATAATTTTTACACTTTGCAAGTGTGATAAACAAAAGTCCTAACAACAACAACTAAACCTAAGCTCTCCTTCAATGCGACCCCTGGCTTGTCCATGATCACACAGATGTGTGGACAGATGCCAGGGACAGATGGGCAGCTCGGGCTGCAGCCACAGCAACCTGTTGGGCAGAGTGCACCACACGACCACTGCACAGGTCGGTCTACAGCAAATGCAGTTCCAAGGTTTTTCAGGGTTTATGGGGGTAGCATCAAGTCAAATTTCATGCTTTTTAATGCCATTTTAATGCCAAATTCTACATTTTTAATGCCAGAAATTGATGCGTATTTAATATTAATTTCCATATTCAATACAAATTTTGATTCAACTGACAACTTTTGAACAGAAATAGTGTATAATTTCTTTCCAAACAGCAGTCTAGACCCTATTTTTGGATCTTTGCCAAACTTCTGCAGTAAAAATAGTTGAACAATGTCTTTATTATCCAAGAATGTTTGATTTAATGCCAGTTTTAATTCTATTTTTTAATGACATTTAAGGCCTTATTTTTGACACAATTCATTTAATGACTTTTAATGGTTTTTAGTGCCGCGCAGAAACCCTGTTTTTGGCCCAGGATTTGTTTGAGAATAGGTATAAATAAAATGAAAATTATAGTGAGAATGTAGTTGTGATTTCTAAAAAAGATACACATCCTCAGCTATCGTGTGCAAATAACTATAATGTTATGGTCACTGATTTAACTTAAACACAGCACAAATTTTAAGTCGAATCTAGAATTAAGATGAAATGATTATTGATCAAATCTGGTAAATGATCATAAAGGAGGACCTGACAGAAACACATCCCAGCCTCACACAGAAACTCTGCCCATTTTCTTGTGCCATTTGCTTTCGCCACACAGTAGCACCGTGCACAGAGAGGGATGGGCCCAGGAATACAGATAGCACATATGTCACTTTTGCCAGTCCCAAAAACAGATGTGATGTGATGGCACGCGTGGCCTGGTCTGCTAGTGTTGTCTGACCAATTCCCACCGAGACACAAACACAAACTGAAGACGAAAGAGAGAGAGGGAGCCAAGAGAAACATGACGCAGGATCAGGATAATGGACCCCAGTAAGGATCAGTGCAAACGAGGAAGCTCATCCCAGTGGAGGAAACAGAAGGGCCCTGTAGCACTGCTCCCAATCTGGCCAATGCAAACATCTGCGGCGCTAACACAATTAATAGCCGGATGAGTTAGTACCAGACGCACAGCCACACAAGCCCCCCTTCCACAGACACAGAGACAAACACACACAACCGCACTATACTGTACAATAAAGTATCTAATATGTTTCAACAACACATAATTGTCCAAGACAGATATAATTCACTAGTTTGTACTATATTTGATGATACTAAATAGGTCAAAACTATAAAGGGAAATATACAGCAGCAGAAAATATGTGTACTTTACTCATCAATTAAAATCAAGAGTTTGAAATTGAGAGATAGCATCCACTATATGTATGTACATAGATGGTTGAAGACTTATCTATTACAATGATATCCGGTCTTGCTGCCATCACTTAAAGTGTTTTGAAAAGGTCTGGGTACAAGCTGGGACTGTTACTGGCACCAGATTATGGTGGTGGTGCTGACCATCCAACCAACTTGACTGGCAGAGCTCCCTCCACAGACAAATCCCTTTTGCCCGCACAGTGGACAGTGGGGTACTCAGCTGGTTGGTGTACATGGTGTGACGCACACACACACACACACACACACACACACACACACA
>OMNZ01050777.1:23314-53299 GCA_900303255.1 Lesueurigobius sanzi
CTGCAGGAGAGAGCAGTACAGCGAGACACACACACACACACACACACACACACACACACACACACACACACACACACACACACACACACACACACACACACACACACACACACACACACACACACACACACACACACACACACACACACACACAACACTCTGGACGCAAAACTGGAGGCAACCATTTGACAGTGTTTCAAATAAACAGCTAAACCTTCCCTGCTCTGTGCTTTAAGGCAGTTCATCTGGCCATAAGTATACAATCAGAGCAAGCAATAGAAAATAAAAGTGAGGAGTAGCTATAGCTGCCAATAGGTCAAGGGCAGTCCCAGCTCTGTTGTGTTAACAAATGCCTGTGGTGACAAGTCACGGTGACAGGCTACATTCACACAGTGCACCCATCACACAGGTCACTACAATGGAGAAAATGTCCCATAAACAGGAGCATTTCTTGACCTTTTCTCACATGAAAAGCTTTATTCCACACAAAATGAAGAGGAGAGCCAGTGCAATGCAATTACACATGCAATGCACACTTTTGTGGAAACATATCCATTAAGACCTTGAAATCAAAATGTGGCATGAGTCGAACACAATATTTCAAAAATTACTAATACTAAACAAATACTAAATGAATGGGAACACTCGTTTTTAACCAGTGTAACTTTTGAAGCTTAAAGCTTTTTCTGCTAGCTTTTGTTCATAAACATGGCCTTCACCTGTGGTTCAAGTGGAGCGTGCAGGTAATTGGCTCCAATTCTTGAAATTATATCATTTTAGTGAAATGCATTCAGTGAAATAACTGAGCCATACTTTTAATTCAGCAGATACAGACGGGGCACACAATGCTCAGTGTGTGAATGCACATTTGAGCCGTGTGTAGAGTAGTTTAGGGTGGTACCAGGTGAGAGAGTGCTGTCATACAAACACATAATGAAGCTCGTCTGATTAAAGTCACTACCAGAAACACGGCCAAAGCCACACCAGAGCAACATCCAGTCATCTGCAGATAAATGCCCTGTCCATCCACCTGCACTAGTTAACAGCACAAAACACATTCACCTACAGAACATAAGCAGCTAATGTGGACCCAACCAGCAGTGCACCATGCACCAACGGGAGGCAAACCAACCAAACACATTCTCTCTGTTCAAAGAGAAGAACAAAACAGCTCTCTCTTTCTATTTATGCCATTAACACACCTTTTTCAAACCTAACGGAACGAAACATGACACAGGTGGCACAGAAGTGTAGCAAGCTGCAGGAGAGCTGCAAATAGCTAGCTGCCATCAGGCATTTGATAAGGTACAGTGCATGTGTGGAGGCTGTGCACTGAGAGGAGTAAAAGGGACTGAGAAGGGACCAGGTGTAACCTGGTATGACTGGTTACAAACGCATCGTTAGTGGAAGTCTGTGCGTGCAACGCAATGATAATAATACATGATGTTGAAGACAAAGGCAAAAATGTCTAAATAAGTAGGTATTAGAAATGGCCAATCCACAATGTTAGGGCCTTACCTTAAGTGCATTTCTCAAAACAATATATTATATGAATTTAAATTACACTACAATTTACAGTATTAATTGCAAAATCAAATAATACTTAACTAGTTAATAAATCTGGGATCTTATTCTTGTCAATGACACGTCAGAGCAAAGAGAATGCAAAGGCCCAAGTGCAGTGTTCAGTATTCACTGTAATCATGACGTGTTATATGTTGTATGTTGTATGAGTAAGGCCTTATCTGTTACTATGGTACAAGTGTGGAAATGCAAGACAGTTTATTAGGTATTCAAAACATAAATGTGTAGAATACCTAAGCGGCAAAAAGCAGAAAAATGTACAAAATCATTTCAAATAATAATGAACCTAAGCATTTGCTTTTCGCAAAATACTAGAACAGTTACATGAAAATGTCAGTTCTAATCTAAGTGCCAATGCAAGACAGAGATTGTGATTTCTGTGAGAATCTCTCTGACGACCTCTTCAGAGCGATCTTTGAGTGGTTAAGTGTGCGCCTGAGAATAGCTGCTGTGTTCACACTGGAAATGCTCTTTTACAATGTCCTAAACAGCGCTAGTGTGAAAACATCTCAAGAAAGAGGTTGATCACAACAAACCTTGTTGCACTAAATAAAACCAAATAAACAAACAGAAAAGATTCTCCGTTAAACACTTACTTCTGACACAGCTGGTTGAAGAGGATCTTGGGATTGACTGGGCCTTTTCCTGATTCTTTCATCGTCTGAAGGAAGAGAAACATGGCCGCCGTCAGGGGTTCAGGTCCAGACAACATGACTGTGAGGGGTGTCTTTAAATAAAGAACATTTGAATTAGGAGATTAAGCAGATGAGGAAGTCAACAAGCAGCAGTGAAAATAAATATTATTTCAGTTGATCATAGAGAAAGAGCTGTCTCCAAGATGTTTTTAAATAAAGTTTAAGCCACCTGAAGCAACAGCTACACTGTACACTGTAAGGACATGTTGAGACACAGCTTTTCCCCATTTAACAAATAAACTAAATCAATATTCTAAAGACTTGCAGTTTAAGGCATCTTATATGTGGCTGACAGCGTATAATTCCCCCAAAAAGATGAACAATTACTAAATTATGTGTAGGTTATCCAGATGATCAATTCACCATTGATTAAACACAACTAAACCAATCAGATGTTATAGACAGATTTAGTCGAAGTAAGTATTGTATCTGAGGCATGACAGAATATGACAGAAAGTGGCCGAGCCTTCTACAAAGTTATACAAGTTAAGATCTTACCAGACTGGTCTCAGTGGGAGGGCAGATTCTTACTTTGAATCCCTTCTCCTTCACCTCTTGTATTCGATCGATCAGCATGTGTGTTTGGGCCAGGTTCTGATAAAGTCAAAGAAGCAAAGTTTCCTGTTAGTTGAGCAAGGGATGAAAATAAACGGTCACCTTAAATTTATGCGAACCAGGCAATATATTTGTGGTTAATTAAAAATAGTGTCATCTTCATTTAAATCTGTCTTTTTTTTTTGTTTTTTTCACAACTTGTGGTGAGTATCATTTTCAAAGAGACTTTCAGATCCATCTTTGGTCTGAGTTTCCAGAATAGGTAGGATTCTGCAGCCTCAAGCAGTTATTGTCCCTTCAGACTAGAAAAGCCTCTTTCCTCCCTTTCAAGGGGTATTTGTTTTGTCACACACTGGCAATGAAGACAGTTGCTATGGAAAACACACAATGGAGCGGGCATTGTGAGCACAGACATGGCTCATCCTCTTAAAATTATGTGTTTTCACTAGAAAAATTGCAATTTTGAAGGAGACAATACAAACAGATAGAGAGAGAGTGCGAAAAGCATGTAAAGCGTGTTCACTCACATTTCAATCACTGAGGAAGGCCCCGGGGGTGATTAACAAAATGGCGGAAAAAACAGCTTCATTGTTGGCGAGATATGTCAGTTTGCAGTCACCATGACATGACAAAGGAGAGACTGTGGAGGCTGTACAGTTGTGTTGTATGATGAACATGCTGTACACCAACTGTGTACCACTCGTGTGTGGACAGGTAAACAAGCTCAGCCCGCAGCACTTCAGGCTGAGCTCAATATATGACCTCAAAGCCTGGCCTGTTTACCAACATTGTATATCACAAATGCTTTACAATGCACCACACTTTCAAGAAGATCCATTTGAGGCTGAGGGCAGTGGTTATAATCCCACGCAAATACATTTAGAAATGTCTTAAAATCTCTGAATTAAACTCCTCAGAGTGAACACTTCTCTAAGCAACAGGACAACTGTAAATTACATTTTATCTAACAAACCTGCATGACAGCATTGAAGAAGCAGGTGTTGCCAAGGTTCGTGAGGCCTTTCACTGGAACCAAAGAGCTGTAAATGGCAGGATTTTTGCTTCTTGATGGATCAGAAAAATCAGACGACTCTTCTCTTAGTTTCATGATCTTGGGTGACACTGCTGAAAGACAAAATATATTAAATGTTAATTTCCTTGTTTGCAAAATGATTTTTTTTAAAGATAACATTATTAATAATATTGTATGACAATTACAATGGTAATAGTATTTTGGTGTATTGTTCCTTGGTCTGTGACTTGAATATTCTAAATGAAAACAGGGTGTTGAAGAACAGCTACATTGACCAAAGTTGAGATTGTGATTTTGATTATTTTTGATTAATGCCCCAGCCCTAATCAATATTGACACATTTTACAGTTTAGAAGCATCATACTCAGGGCAATATTCACAAGATTTCTCATAAAATTCCAATGGCACAAAAATAGTGGCAGTGAGTATCAGCATCAGCCTCAGATCGGTTGATCTCTTGTCTGGGAGTCGGGGACAGGGCTGGCAGCTGGAAGGAAAGCTGGGTCAGAGCAGATGACAGCTGTAGAAGTTACAGAGAGATGGGGGCAGGGGTTCCAGAGAAGCCAGCTGTTATGATCATCAATAAAACCTGATATAAACAGAAATGTATACACACATGTAAAAAGTACTGTTAAAGAAGTGTATTGACAACTTGTTTTATGAGAATGCAAATGACAAGTAATAATCAAGCCATATCCATAACCTGGCATTGAGTTTTCTCTTACAATGTTATTCTTATAGAAGGTCTGCAGTGGTACAACTGCTGCTTATAAGCTAACAGAAGTTTGTAAATGGTAAATATTTTGACAGACAGTATTCCTGCAGAGGCCTTCAGTCTGAGAAAAAATAAATTAACACAAAGTGTCTGGTTCATAAGCACTTCACCTACTTGGCCGTCAAGAGAGCAGGCTGGCACTGAGGTCACTGTTTTGAACTTGTTCATTTACAAAATAAAAAAACTCAATTGAACCGTACATCTTCATAATCATCATGACAACCTGCAGCTATACTCTGCCCTGATCTCTCTTCAGAGCAGGATTGGCCTTGCCTTCACACATGTTCAATTCACAGAAACTCCTCATGCACATTCATTGCTATTCATGCTATTCATTCTAGCAGTGCTGAGCAATGGCTACAGTTGGCGTTCCTCTCCTTTAAGGCCAAGAACGATGATAAAAGGTTCAAGGCACTTGAACCAGGGTCTTTTTACAGTTTGTCAACTTGTATAAATTGATGAATAATGAACTTCATTTACTTATATTTTTTATTGGCAATTTACAACTATAATGCAGAGGACTGTGAATAGAAATTGCACATTGTGAAACGGACTTTTTCGGATCATTCGAGCCAGCTCTGTCATTTGGGAATAGAAGACCGGGAAAAGGTTCAGCTTGCCGGGACAACAGGCTGTTATGCTGCTCCACCCAGTGGCACTAAATGCATCTGGGCTTCAAATATTACAGCATCTGTGAGTGTGTTTGCATATTGGCTTTCCAATCCTTGAGGGAGCTGAGAAAAAAACATCTAAAATGATAAACATGAAGGGTTTTTAAACTGTTATTTAAAAATGAGACCTAGAATGGCAGCTAGAAGGACACTCGAACATCTGTTGGACGCACAGCTCTCAGTCTGAAGAGGGGCCTATACAATGTCAAATAAGCTTCTTCCAGTGTTAACTTTGTCGACTAAAATATTTCACCATTATTTTAGTCAAAGTATTTTTTTGACTAAAATGAGGCTAAAACTTTTATACAAAAAGCCTAAACCTATTGACAACATTTCATTATATTCCTGTCAACTAATAAAAACTTACACATGAAAAGAAGGGACTCAAAAGAAAAAAGCAAAATAAATGATCACAAATGATGATCACAAATCAAGTCAAAACTGTTGGAAAAGTAATTGAACAAGTGTATAATATTTTCTGGGCTAAAAATCATGAATAATGTACGTTACAAATCTCACATAAACTATGTAAAAAACATATTCCCATCATAGGTAGAGCAAGACATCTATGAACACTATAGTCTACTCTGGTATTGACATACTTAACTTAACTGTGCAGAGAATTGGGGAAATACATATACAGTAAAAGCTTATTACACTATCTATCTGGACAACAGCAACAACAAAAGCCAAAGCCATTTTACACAATCTGTGCAAAGCTCCCGTGGTGACTCTTCACCTCACAAACACTGTTTTCTCTATATTCTGAATTTACATCATCTGGATCTTCATCTTGATTTTTTTTAAACAATATGTCAACGATGATAGGTGATAAATTCATTTCAAACCCATTTTCTTCATCTAACAAACTGTCGCTCGACGACATAGACCAGAGAAGACTGGATCTTGGGATTGCCCCGCAGCGCAATCCCAAGATCATCAACATCACACAAGAAATGGCCCATGATATTTTTGGAGGATAGATTATGGCAGAAAATATAGGCTTTGGGATGTACGTATTATAAATACAGTGTTGGTACCCCCACAATATAGATGCAAATAACTGGCCATCCCCAGTAAAATGTTGTGCTGTATCTCATTTGAAGCAACCAATGGTTTTTATGAAAAATTGTTGTTGTTTATATTGTTATTTTGAAGTTACGAAAGTTACAGAGATATATGGGTCTAACCGACTACATACATTAATACAACTATATTTGGAAATGGTTACTTGACATAATGCCGCGACCCCCAGCTCAGTACCTTACAAGTCCCATGGGGGTCCTGATCCCCCACTCTGGGAACTCCAAGTCACAAAACAGGTGACACCATATAAAGATACCTTAAAACTGTAGCAAAGGAACAAGAAAACTAACAGAGCTGTTCAAATGCCGATGGACACACTCTACATCTGGGACCGTCACCCTCAGTAAACAATGTTCAAGAGCCATCTGGTACGGACTGGAGAGAAGGGGAGCAGAAGAGGGCAGTCGGAGGGGGACAGTGGGTGGAGGAAAGGTTTGCAGCAAGCACAAGCATATGGAAAAACAGATTTTTTCTCTCCCTGCAGCAGTCAGCAAAGGCAAATGTCAGCATGCTCTGAATCCACGCTTGACTG
The DNA here is from genome assembly GCA_900303255.1 of Lesueurigobius sanzi. Classification (NCBI taxonomy): domain Eukaryota; kingdom Metazoa; phylum Chordata; class Actinopteri; order Gobiiformes; family Gobiidae; genus Lesueurigobius; species Lesueurigobius sanzi. The sequence goes on from OMNZ01050777.1 coordinate 30,246, forward strand.
TGCTGCAGTCGGCACTACCACCTGGCTCTTTCTGCTCAGCCACCGAGTGTTGGCTGCACTGACACTGTGGAGCTGCTCCCCAGGGCAGAGCAGAGCAGAGCAAAGGCACGTACACCAACCATTCTGCATCTGCACATTCGCTATTTACCGAACATGGAAATAAAAAGAGCCCTTTTTCTTCATGCTAAAACCTGGTTTACAACCGCCAATATAACATACATAATCCTTTCATTATAGAATCAATTACATAGAGTAAAAATATTCTATTCCATTTGCCTTTAAATCTGTGCAGCCACATTATACATTGCTTCATGCCTCCTCGGTGCTCACTTGCAGCACAGCACTTTGGAGCACCAAGGCCAGCTCCTCTCATGCAGAGCAGCCAGTGAAGGGGAAGGCCAAGCAACACCAAATGTCTTATTAATTTGCTAATTTGTTGTGACTGTAGGGCATAAAAAGCCAGCTTCCTTGCCATCTGAGGCCAAGATTACCACTGCCATGTTACTTGCACATACACACATAAATAGACATATTTTACTACCCACTATTTGGCCTAGTTTCATGGGCGATGGTGGAATAAACACAGGATCACCCTTGATTACCCCTGTGAAAGCACCACCAGGGGACAAGCATCTTACTGTCCACTCACTCGGGAAAACAAAACTGACAGCAAACTGTGGGATAGGTGTAACAAATATATTCAACACTTTCTGCTGACTTTGACCCTCATAACAAACTCATTTAAACTAGACCCACAGATTACAATAAAACATTATCTCATGGCATAAACTATTTTGCCAATATTCAAATACAATGAATAACCTGTTTTTATATTATTTTAAAGCTCAGTGCAGATAACTTTGAGTTATCATGACACAAATTCTTTGAAATAATATCAATATTTGCATTACTAGATCAAATTCAATATGCCATATGTGATGTTTCATTTTCAGACATAAAAATTGTAAATAATGTTTATTCGTTTTGAAATAAAGTAAGAGAATATTGCAAATAAAAAAATATTATTATAAAACAAGACATTTTTTTAAACCCAACATTTTAATTTGTGCCACAAAGACAACCCAGCTGTGATACAAGCCGAGTCTAGCTCCCTGAGGTCAGTGTGCTTTTTACTGGGACTCTGGTACTTGAGCTGAAGGCCTTGATGGTGAGAGAGCACAGTTAATCGACGTTCTTTCTTCCCCGAGCTGTTGTTGTACAAAATTATTATAGATTCTGGGCAAAAAAAAATCCTTGCTGGGGCTCCTTTGTGCTCATGGTCTATAGGAAACAACAGGGCTAGAGCAGCCTTCTCTGAAAGTTTGGCCTTCACACTGAAATGCAATTTCACAAGCTCCTCAACAACAACACTGACTATTTTCCTGCAACAATAGCTGTCGGCTTCCATGCCCCTTTAGCCACTGGTGTGACAGTAGGAAAGGTGACAGGTAATTTTAAGACGCAAAGGGGAACACTGTGGCAACAGTCCAAGCATGAGCGGTACAGCCCAATTGGGCAACATGTCCAGGTGTTTCGAAAACAGGTCTCTCATATGACTAACCAACAGGCCTTCAATATTATAATATATAATTATTTATTTAGTTTAAATGACAAACATAGTGATGTGATTATACAGCAAATGTTACGCTGACCAACAGACCGCTATTTAATTCAACCTGCACATAGCCAGGTAATGCTGCAGAATATAACCATCTAAACCTTTAGTGTTCTCGGTCTTCTTTAGTGCCTGAAATGTGATTCATGAGAATGTAGTAACACAAAAGAAATCATATAATTCACGTCTGCCGCTTTGCTCAAAGCAGTCTTTCACAGGTATATAATGTACTTGAAATTTCAAGGAGAAAAATATTCAGCGTTCTGTCAAAACGTATGAGAAGTTTGTGTTATTATAGCCCAGAGATGAATGGCACGGAGTAAAGTTGCAGCACATGTACTTCTCGGTTTAATTAATTTCTTCTATTAATAGAAGTAATTCTATGACCCATGTAGTGGGTCTTTATGACATGATGTTAGCGGTGTTTTCCTGTGATGGATGTTGGGTCATGTATCTAGGGAATCCATGATGTCAAGGTTGGTCCTCAAAGGGATCAGAAACATTTTAGTTTATTTGTGTGTGTGTCTATAGAGAGTTAGTGCGCTACAGCTGTGAAGATCCCGCTGCTCTGACTTGTTAAGGACCCTGGCTCCCACTAGTGCAGCGCACAGGCCCAGAGGTGGTGAGACACGCAGCACAGTAGCAAGAAACACGACACAGAACAGAGAGACAAAGAGTGACAGGGCAGAGGCTGAACCCTGCACAGCTGCTCTTGTTCTTTAGGGAACCCAGCTGGGAAACACTGCTCAGGCGCCTAATTCCTCTAATGTGTGCATTCATGCAAGAGGCCGGGTTAGGAAATTGGAGAATTTCTAAAACATCTCTTCCACAAGTCTCGAAACACAACTTAAATGACCAACCACATACCTGGCTATTAACTGAAGAAGGCAGCTATTTTTTAAATGTACGCCTTTAACTGTGTAAGTTACAGAATTATGACGTACAACAAAATTAAAGATAAAAAAAGAGGGTATATATAGAGGGTATGCAGATGGTGTCACAGCATGGGAACCGAAGAGTGTCAACAACGTTAAGCTATGGAATTTGTTATTATTTGTCAGTCCAGAAATTATTATTATTATTTATTTATGAAAAGGATGTAGGTAAATACCCTTGATTATAGAAAAAGCTCAGAATTATTTTGTCCAAAAGACAGCTGTAGGTCTAGACAGCAGAGGGAGCCTGTACACAGCAGTAAATCAACACAATATCAAAATCAACATAATCAGAATACAACACTGTGTTAAACAGCCAACAATGATGTACTGTTCTCACATTAATGCTACATTTCCTATTGTCTAAGCTTAAATTATTTAGAAAATCCAAACCAACTTTGTTGCACAGCATTGGGTTAAGCAGTAGCATTTTCTGTACCTGATGCAGCCTTGACAGCTTGCTTTTGTAGAAAGTCCAGGGTCTGAGCCAAAGCCTTCTTGTTGCAGTGAGTGGAGAGCTCCTCATTGCATTCAAAACACCTAAGCACATTGAAACAACAATGTCAGAGTAGACACAGTTTGATGAATAAATCATTAATCAAAGAGGTGTGATCGCTACACAATTAAGTTATTGGATTATTGAATTTATGAACCTGATAACACACATAAAGCCCCCCCCCCCAAAGAGTAACTACATTTGGTTGAATCTCACCAGGCCTTCCATGTGCTTAGACTTATTGTTATGCAATGAGACTCCGAATGGAAAGCTTGATAGTGTTTCATGGTATGTTGGATTCCTGACTTATTGCATCCCTGTAACAAAAACAAAAGTTAATGTTCTCATTGGCTCATTTATTTTATAATTTTAAAGTAGTGATAAATGGAAACAAATCCTGACCTGGAATCCACACTTGAGACAAACCAGGATTTCATAGGACCCCACCGTCTCTCCGTCAATCAAGGTTCTTTCTTTAAGGCACTCGGAGCACACCAACCACACACTAGACAGCACAGATTTCTTCACTGAGTTGAGATCTACAGCCTTACCTACATGCTGACACGTCAACCCTGAAGGTGAAAGAATTATAAGATATGAAAGAGGTCATAGTAAACTTTGGAATTTGAAATGATTTATGTTAATTTACTAGCTGGTAAATGCGTAGTACATAATATGTAATTACATATTATGTAATAGTTATAGTATACAAATATAAACAGTCTGGTAACCTGTTTAGTTGAGTACACTTACCACTGACTTCATCTGATGACTCCTCATCTCGAGGCTTTCTTGGTTTATTAGTCCGCTTGGTCATTTCTGCGGCTTTTAAAGAGAAGGGGTCCTTCAGCCGCATCTGGGAAGCTGGATTTAATAATGTGACTGTATGAGTGAATGGTTGACTAATGCCATTATGATAATTACTACTTTATAAATGTCCTTGTAATACATTGATTAGCACGCTTTGACAAAGCTACTACTATAACAACACAGACAGCAGGTGCCGTGTTCTTCACCATTTCCCTTTCCCAGTCATATGTGCACAGAATCTACCACCATATTAACCGCAAAACAATCAAAGAAATAACGATGAGACAGAAACAGGACATTAGGGGGGCATTTTATACAGAGCATGTTCCTCATCACATCATACACATCACACAGGTTTTGACGACCTAATAATGGGACTTTAGACATTTATCAAGTAGTAGATAACGATACTAACCTTTATTCTAGAGCTTAAGATTACTGTGTTAGCTCTGCTTGAGCTAACAGTAAAAGCCAGCTCTTCCTGGCTGGAAAAAGTCACTGGCTAAATACATTAGCTTATAAAAGACAACTAACCACGTGAAAAATATAACTCATTGTCAATATATTCGCGAATATACCAAGCACAGATCTAAACTGATACAATTCAAGTAATACCAGATAATTGTGGAATACACACTGGTAGCTAATCGACTGGCGTTACATCTGTCAGGCCAATGCTAGCATCGAAAAGCAACACTTCAACATGTGACGCACTACGGAAACAACACAGGTCTGTGATGCGTTCAGAGTTCATCGAATAATCAGGCATTAGCATGAGACTGGTACTTTAGTAAAATTACCCAACACAACAAACTGATAAATATTTATATTTACATATAGCGTTTTTAATTAAACAAAATGTTTATATTAGTTTGTTTTCTCGATAAGGAAATTGACATAACACTATAAAATTATGCGACACAATAATCAATTTATTTGCAAAGAGGCAGGTGTATGCATTCAATTAAACGTGTTATTTTGAGCAAGATTGTTACGTTACGTTTTGCCCGCTTCGCGAATTATTTATGCAAGCCCATTTTCCTTTTTGCGCTTTTGCGCATGCGTAGGTCACTACTGCTGGTATGCACGTATGCGCAGAGCCGCAGCCTGCTGCACCGTATTTAGACTTTAATAAGATAGCTGTACCTGTTTAATAGTTCATGGCTCACAGGTTATGTTGGAGGGCTGCGGCTGTCACTCCGCGTCTCTTGTGGCCGAATCCAGTCCTTCCTAATGCCTGTTTTTTGAGAGGTCACACACGCCTGTCCTGCTTTGTCAACAGTCAGAGTCGATGCGCCAGTGAGTTGAGGCTGTTTACGATGCATTTGCACACTTTCCATTTATTTGAGGAATCCAATACAGTCTGTAACACATGCCTGTGCTCTCACATTTATATGTGCCCCTCATCCATTAGGACAAGCTACAAGGTTGATCGTTAGGTTCAGTACGACACCACTGAACACCGAAGATGTGAGCTACGAGGAGCTAAAGCAAATCGTGGATGGACACAACAAAGCTGTGATTATAGATGTCAGAGAGCCGTGGGAGCTCAGAGAGTATGGAGCCATCCCAGGATCCATCAACGTGCCTCGTAAGCATGACTTGCACTAAACCTGTCAACACTGGGTTATTTGCTTTAGGCTACATGTCATCAATATAACATGTAAAATAGAGAATAGAATATGCACAGGTGAACAGTCTCAAAATGTCGATTTTTTTTAAAAAAAATTTTATTATTAAAATGGTTCTCCAACTTTTCAGAAAATGCATCACCTCATAAAATATTTGACAGTCCAAGTATCACCAGACCTAGATTGGGTTGTCAATTAAAGTGATACCCAGATACTTCAATACTAAAGTTTGTATCTACCTGATTGAGTAGGTAATACTGTCAAAAGAATGATAAAATCTTGTTTAAAATTCCTATTACTATTATTATTAATTTTATTGCATTAGCAAAGCAATAACAGATGGAGATGCTTAAGATTCAGAAAACTTCTATCTATCTATCCATCCATCCATCATCTATCCATCCAAGAAGGGCAATCAAGAGACATGAGTTCACACTGGGGGACTACATCAGAGTACAAAGTGTTAAGTAGTTTACTTTGTTTACCTTGTACATTGTGTCTATTGTCTGCAGTGGGTCAGATAAACACTGCCTTACGTCTGGATGCAGAGGAGTTTCAGGAGAAGTTTGGAGGAGAAATGCCCCAGCTGACGGACAGCATAGTGTTCACCTGTTTGGCTGGAGTTCGGAGCAAGACTGCACTTGACACCGCCACTTCACTGGGATATAAGAGGTGAGGGAACGAGTATTATCAAAGCCATTCACTGAGTATGGCTCTGCACATGCTGTGTGTGCCTCATATTGTACATAATATGATGGATAATGAAAATATAAGTATGAAATGTTGAGTTAGTATTGTATCATATACTGTAGTTGACAGACATTTAATCTTTTTTTTCAGTGTTCAGCATTACCCCGGTGGATGGCAACAATGGGTGGAACTTGAACAAAATAAGTCTCCCTAATTTAGATTTGGATAGTTTCTCTAAATAATTTGTACCAAAGATATACCAATTCATTCTTGATTTATTATGCAATACATTTTACAGTTGTCTACAATGTGATCGTGCGAAATTAACTTCTTTTGTTCTTACACTAACTATGCAAAACGAGCCGCTGAGAGAAAGTTAAATATGGCCATCATGTGACTCCTGTTGCCACTAACAGACAAATGAAGATGTCAGAAATCTCTTTTAATGACTTTGTCCAACCATTTTCAATCTGTGACATTGACCATATAATTTTCAAGTCACTTGAATGTTTTATTGAATGATTGAGTGAATACAGTCCACACAGGGACACGAATAAAGTTAGTTTTCATAAACTGCTGTGTTCTGGTGTTTTAATTTGTTAAGATTTAGCTTCACAGTCAGTTCAGGATGTTGCTGGCTATGAGCTCAGATGTTTAATAATAATATGCGCTCTGTCCAATATCTCCCAGTATGAATTTGCCACTGACTCTTAAATATGTTCCTTGGAACAACTTCAACAACATGGCCATAAATAAGAAGGGAGGCGTTTATTCTGTCCCCTCTGTTGGACATGGACTTTGTACCCCATATACTTTTACAGCTTTAGATAAATGCCTTCACAGAACACACTGTTTTACTTTTACACAAATGAGCTTTTGCTTGTATTTCATAGGCTGCTGAAGCTGTTTGTTAAAATTAGATCACTGCCACTAGTGAGGAAAATGGAAACACTTCCAGGGGCTTACTCAGCATAACACTCTAATAAAAGACCCACTTGAAGTTCACAAGATGCCAACAGTGCCCTCATTTAGCCTTTTTAAATCTTCAATCCCGTTATTAATTTTTCAAAAAAAATAGAAAACCCTCAATAGCAGAATGCACTTTTAATGATAAGATCCACTTCATCAATATGATCATAATGCTAAGTGGTGCTTTTGTTGGCCTCTGAAGTGAAGGCTTTTTAATGCTATCAGAAATGCCACAAAGATGAGTGATGTTATTTCATTAGAGGATTCAAAGAGCAAAGAGATGAGCCAAATCATGCACATGACTAAATAATACTGTACCAAACATCTCGAGCTGCCACAATGCCTGAGGTCAGTGGAAAGAATAGTCAAATGTTGAATTGACAACACCGGGACCTTGATACAGAAAGGAGACACCAAAATGCCTTGAACTCTGCTGCTAATTTCTGTTGGGTTAAAAAAAAATGTTTTAATATAATAATTATTCTGAATGGTATTTGGTTTACATAATGTACAAATGTCCCACCTTTGACATCTGAACTGTGTAGGGACTACAGGCAAGAAAATAATTCCCCAATATTATTTTCTCTATTTTCTGTGTACACCTTAGCTAAAAAAAAAAGAAAAAAAAAAACTCACAGCTGCACATTTTTATTTTTTTTAATCACACAATACTTTTGCAACACATAGTCCATATTGTTTTCTTTCTTTTCTTGAAGTGCTGCTAAGCCGATCCCACTCCACTTGCAAGTGCCTGACAGATATGAGAGCAGCAGGTCAACTTGGGATTGTTGCGAGAGCTCGAGATTCCACAGGGGACAGTCCTGTATAGGGTGGGCATGGCACTAAAAGGGAGTATAAAACCAATCGGTGAACTAAATAATCATTGAGCACTGGGAAAAAGCTGTTAAGTCGTATTCGCAGAGGACATTTGATTTGCTCTATCCAGCCACCATGAGTCGCAGCCCGGAGAGAATTTCATCCTATCGCCGACATTTTGAGGAGGGGGTCTCCTCGTCCTACCAGGTGCGGGTGTCCAGTCCTTCCCCCATACGGAGAGAAGGTCGTGCTGGCCCCTGTGGAACCGGGGTGGTGCGCAGGGAGTCGGCCGGACGCACCATGTCGGCCACACGCAGGTCTCGCATGGTTGGAGCGGGGTAAGTCACTGTGAAAGAAATGCATTTATTGTCAAAATAGTGAAATGTGACAATACAAAGTAATAACTTGATTACTTTAAATGGTTCAAATTCAACATTTTCATTTAAATTCTTCTTATTTTAAGTAAACGTATTTGCCAATGGGGTAAGAAAATTGCCGTTGTCCTATTGGCAGTTTTATTTTCAGATAATCTAGATGCCAGTAGTAAATAATAATGTCTAACAAGATTGATATTCTGAAATCAAGTCATTTAAATCCATGCATCATTTTTTGTTTTTTGTAGCACAGAAATAATTCAACATTACTGAAGCGATCCTTTTTATTGTTTGCTACAAAGAATTATAGACCTCAAATTTTGGGCTTTGCTATTAGATCTAAGTAAAGCATTGCAAAATAATTTATATTTGTTGCCCATTTTTTTTTCTTTCTTCTTTGTACGTTCCTCTCTGGTCTTTCTCAGAGCGGGTGCTGGGGTCCTTGTCTGTGTAGGACCAAGTGGAGAGCCTCCAATGGATCTTGACGTCGCAGCTGCAGAAAATAAGGAGTTCAAAAGCACCCGCACCACTGAGAGGGAGGAGATGATTGTGCTCAACGATCGACTTGCCGTTTATATAGATAAGGTGATGCCATCTACAAACCTTTGTGGGTGACGACTTCTATATTTTCGTTAAAACTTTCACCATCTTTAAACTGTGTCTAAAGGTGCGATCTCTGGAGCAGCACAACAAACTTCTGGAAGCAGAGATAGAGGCCTATCAAAATCGTTTTGTGAAGCCTTCTGGTCTGCGACAGTTGTATGAAGAACAACTGAGAGAGCTCAAAAAGATTGCTGACCAAATGAAAGCTCAACGGGTAAAACTCTTCCCACATAAAGTGTTGTGTGTTTTTTAAATGTTGTTTCAGGCTTATTTATAATGTGAGGCAAATTTACAACTCACTGAGTTTATAAAATGTCAACTTAGTGCCTTCAAGGTTGCCTACCTGGTGCACTGGGCCTATTTCTCTGGCATATAAAAAGAAGTGTTAAGTGTACAGCCGTCTTTATGCACACATAATAGGTCTCTATGTCAAATTCACAAAGGAGAGAAGAATGGTCTACATTCAATTGACTGAAACCAATTACATTTTATTTTACTTCTGGTTTCTTGGTGTCTAGGACATTGCTTTTGCACGAAAAGACTCCACAGCTGCTCAGTTGGCATCGATGAAACTGAAATATGAGGAAGCCATTGAGTTCAGGAGAACAGCTGAGGCTGAAATTGAAGCTTTCCGCCCAGTACGTAATCTGAAATTGACTAATTGTGATATTTCAAGCCATGAATTCATGTTGTGGTTAATAATCCATTCTAATATAGGATGTTGATCAAGCCACCTCCTCTCGCATCGCGCTAGAGAAAAGACTGGAGCAGTTGGAAGTTGAAATTGAGTTTGTGAAACGTGTCCATCAACAGGTATGAATTCTACATAAGGAACATTAAAAAAATGATTGTAACAATTACAATGGGTTTTATTTTGTAGGAAATAGATGAGCTAATGAAGCAGATCTACGCTGCTCATGTGACAGCTCAGAGTGCTTTCAGTCTCCCGGACTTGGCAGGGGCCCTCAAACAAATACAAAATCAGTATGATGACATCGCAGCTAAAAATCTCCAGGTGAAAACAACACAGAAAGAGAATACTAGTTAAACTTTACTGAAACACGTTATATGTGTGTATGTTTTAGGAGATGGACTCTTGGTATAAAAGCAAGTTTGAGGATATCACCAAGAAGACAACTCGGCACGTTGATCATGTTCGAAGCTACAGAGAAGGGATAGGGAATGCCAAAAAGGATGTAAGCAATAGTATGAATAGTATACATAAGAGTGTTGTACAAAGAGTGTTATGCTGTATAATTTAACCAGCAATTATAATTGTTAAAGATCCAAAATAGAGAACGTGATTTGGAGGCCCTCAATACCAAGAATGAAGCTCTTGAAGCCAAAATACGTGACATGCAGGAGAAGTACAGGAAGGAGTTAGAACAGTTCCAGGTATGTTTTCCTTTGAACAATCAAAAACCTTGACCAAAAAGTCCAACATATATTCAACTACATGTCACTGTTTAGGCCAGAATTGAGGATTTGCAAATTGAGCTGAAAACTACAAAAGAGAAAATTGCCTTGCACCTGCGCGATTACCAGGACCTTCTGAACATCAAAATGTCATTGGAGATTGAGATTACAACTTACAGGTAAAGAAATGCGTTGGGTGGAGCACATTTGTTTGATATACAACAATAATGCTTCTTTTTCTTTCTTTTTTTTAGGAAACTGGTTGAGGGCGAGGATCTGCGTTTGGCTGGCATGATGCAATCCTTGTCTCTTGCCAGCTGTAGCATGAGTGCCATTGGTTCTGGGATGAGCTTCGGCGAAGGAGGCGTAGGTGGAACCGGCGGAGAAGGATTTGGCGTAGCTGGACTTGGCAGTGGAGGCTACGGAGGTGGAGCAGAGATAGGTGGAGGGGCCAGTTCAGGAGCCAGGATGGGTGCGCCAGGTGTCGACGGTAGAGGGGGAGTTGGGGGTACGGCTGGGGGCGTAGGCGGACTCACCACAGGGGGTATGGGCGGTGGAGCACCACGATCTGCTGGTGGATTTGCAGCAGATTCTAGTGCGATTGGTAGTGGAGTCAGCGCTGGAGAAAGAGGAGGCATTAGCACAGATCTTGGTGGTTTGAGGAGGGACCACGAAGGAGTTGGTACTGGGAAAGCAGCTACTGGAGCCAGGCTTGAAGGTAGTGGAGTTGGTTCAGAAAGGGCAGACTCGGGAACTGAAATTGCAGGGCGACGATCAAACCTCGGAGCTAGCACGACTGGTTCAGCTGGAGTTGGGATAAGTGGTTTGGAAACTGGCCATGGAGGTGTGAATAGTGGAGCCAGCTTGGAAGCAATCGGGTCAAGTGGTCCACACTTAGGGATGGGCATGGGTACAGAAAGTGTTGCCAGTTTGGGTGCTGGAGACGTGGATGCCAGTATTAGAGGGTCAGGAACACGCCTTGACGGCAGAGGCATTGGGCCAGTAAGTGCATACACTGGCGTGACTGGTGCAGGCACTGGTCTTACAGATTCTGCTGGTTCTGAGGATGCTAATGTTGGTCTTGGAGGGAAAGCTGTAAGTATATCTGATGGGTCCAGTCTAGGAGGACTTGGCGTGAGTTCTGATAGTGCTAGGATTGGTTTTAGGGCTGGAGCTGCAGATCTTGGTGGCAGTCAGCCTGGTGCTGGGGAAGACGCAGGCTTGGTAGGTGGAGAGGGGTCCAGCTTAGATGTCCGTAGCGCTGGAGGAAGAGGTATCAGTGATCCCTCACGTCTAGGTGGTATTGGAGGTACACACATGGGTTCAGGTGATGGCAAAGCTGATTCAGGTAGAAGCTCAGTTGAACTGGGTGCTGATGGGAGTTTGACTAAGGGCATGAGTTGCGGTGATCGTGGACTTAAAGGTTTGTCTGGATCAATAAGTGCAGCAACAGCGGCAATAAAGGAGAGCAGTGATTCTGCAATGGGTTTTGGATCTGATCAATATGGCAGCAGCATTGAGCCCTATGCCGAGCAGGCTGTGGAGGTGACAGAGAGAAGGACAGTTCTTATTAGGTAAAGGGTACCATGGGGTAACTGTTTTCTGATTTAAGAATTACAATTGAGGCCAATTGACACAATACACTTCATTAGGCAAACATCTTAGGCGGGTGATTTTCTGTGCTTTAAGATGAATGGATTGGCATCAGCAAAATATGCAAAAAAGAAAATTAAAACTATTCACAATCTAAAAGCCATGATCAACAGTAACACTTCCAGAGCTTTATATTGCTGCTATACTTCTCATTTCAATCAATCAATCACTATCTAACACAATTACTGAAAGGTTTCCTCTTTTAATGAGTGAATATTCTGAATTTTAACATCAATACCACACACTCACACCTTTTAGTGGAACTATTTTGCACGTGAAAAAAGAAAAAATGTGCATTTGTAAACATTTATGGGCAGTACTTAACACTATACTGTATACATTTGATTAATTTATACAGTTTTATCAAGAAAATAACATCAAATCTAAAACCTGACCAGTTTGTATTACTATTACTTACACTGTTCCCTGCATGCCTTACAGGACAGTTAAACATGCCAACGAAGTAATGGAGATGGACCATCAGGAACAGAAGTACACCATCCGTGGTGCAGCCGACGAATCCGACAATGAATAAGAAGCAGCAGCTCAAATCGCCCCGTGACCTGCGCTCACCCCTAAACCTCCACGCCCCCTCCAGCACCCGCACTGACCAAGGCCCATGTCTGGACACTGACCTCCCACCTTTGGCCCAGACAAGTGCTCCCTAAATGACCATTCACCACATTATATGCCTCTAACCACTGGCTTTTAATCTGCTACCCTGCCAAGATCGTGCACCCTTAACTTTTTGAATGTATCAGCACACCCCCTTTTCCCTTTTCAATGCCAATAAAGCAATCAGCATTTAACAACCCTTGAGTTTTTTTTCTCGAAAATGTTAATAACATCTGGAGCTTGAACGTGTATTGCTTCGACACGTCTGTTGAATAGAGGATTAGAATAAAATACAAGTGAGAGAAGAGCTAACCCTGACAAGGAGGGATATGGAGTCACCTGAGGGTCAAATGGCTACTCGCCCAACACTTTCTTGAGGGCAAAATATTTCATCAGTCCAACTTTCTCATACAGCGAAGTGACAGCACACAGATGCTTTCTGTCCCCATTCCATCCACATCCACACCTTCTCATATGCGGGTTTATAGGAGGTGATTGGTTTAGGAAACTGATGCCAAACAAGGTCAGTGTCCAATGCACAGTAAGAATGAAAAAATATAAATAATACAATAAAAAAAAATAGTTAAAGAAAAACACAATACAATTTGTAATTATTAAATTAACCAGTAACAATAGTTGCAATGAAACCTGAAAATGAGCAGCAAACTGAGAAAAGAGCAGTCACTTAACGCCATCAACAGATTTAATAAACATCATTTCCACAAGCTCATCCCACTGGAGCTCGGGCTGAGTTCACCATTAATTTAAACCCAGAAATGTCAGTCCCGCAGTTATAATGAGGACGGCACAGACGCGCGTATCATTAGTTTACATTTTGTTACAGCAAATTATTTACGTGCGAGCGCTCGGTTATGTGTTCAGACCAGTTCTCTGCATATATTTTTGATTATGCGTGAATGGGAGACTGAAGTCATTGTCAAAAGATTAAATGGCCCGACGCTGATAAATCAACATAATAGGCGAAATACTCGCTTTTTTCTTGAAAAGCGCTGAGGGTGGGAGCTCTCTAAGGTACTTGTATTACAGTATATAGGAACGCAAAGGTTTAGGTTAAAAAAACGATGACAATGTTATGACAATGTTATGACCTTTATATAGGCTTTCAGGGTATTATTATGTGTTTTTTGGTTGATTATTCGCCATGACAAGCTGCCTTCATGCCTTTTACGCGCACACATTGCAGCCCCGTGTTAAGTGTAGGAACCTGCTCTTTGCCACCTAGTTGTTTTTATTTGGCAAAAACACACCACAAGCCAGTTGGGTCACTCACCTCCATCCCCGCTGGCATGCTTCTCTTCTCATGGGGCGAGAGAAAAGGCGCCTGACATTCACATTGAAGGGCAAAAGTTGCGACTCTCTTTGAAATGTGCGATTCTCCGTTACTTTGTGCATGCTTTGGGTGGCTAAATCCCAATTAGGGTCGGGTGACACGCTGCCCCATTCATGCAGTCCGGGCTGCATACATTTGCTTAGGAATGAACTTCTTAAATAGATCTCCTGCTAAATGCGTTGGACAGCAGAGAAAATCGGCCTGAGTGATACTTTCTTTTTGAGGCGCTCCATTGAGAAAAGGTATGAATTTATAAGGTACACCGAAACATATCAATTCTCACAACTTCACACGCTTTTATCCGAGTCTTCTCAAGCGAGACAATGTCTTAGGGAAATGCGGCGGGACAAAACTTTGTAGAGGGACTTTGAATACCGAAACGGTACAGCCCACTCCGAGGCGTAAAAGGCCGAATGAAGGCACGCATGAACTGCGCTGAATCAGGTGCCGTTTATTCGCCTCTTCTCTAATGCGATTTTGAATATTAGTCTGGGTTAAAATCCCAATCATGTCATCTGGTGGGAGTCTCATACAAGCATAATTACTATTCAAACGCGTCGCTAATGTCCCACCCGCATCAAGGCAGCTGGTCTGCCCTGGGCGCAGCTTGCAACTTTCCCCAGGTTTCTCACCAAGTCACTTTAACTCAACGGTGAATGTAAGGGGGAATAATAACTTATACACGATCAAAGTTTCCAAGCAGATACACGGAATAATTATAGGTCTTAGACATTTAGACTCTTTTGTTTTAGGCTACATAAATAATGTGACCAGACAAATGTGAATGGTGAAGAAATAGTGTTATTTTTTTAGACGTGGGAATGTGTGAGAAATAGGCCACGACAACGACCTATTGCTAAATGGGACAATGATTGCTTTGCGCTGAAAAGAGGCGAACAACGTTTATGGGTCGACATAAAAAATGTGTTTTCTTCTTTGCTCTTAGGGGTCCTCAATGGTGGGTCATTGTAACCAGTCCAGAGAGGAGCTGGTGAACCCTTGGCACTCCTGAAGTATGGCCGTGGCGCTTGAAGGGAGATCCCTGGTGGGGCATTGCTCCGTGCATTTACCGCTTTGCTTTGCAGACAGGTTGTTCCTCTGTATTCATGGGTCATTAATGACCAACCAGCTCAATCAGAGCCCCTGACTTTAAATAGTAAAGTCCAAAAGAGGCTGGCAGGAGTCAGCCTGAACAGAGCACAAAACCCTGCTCCAAGAAGGGCTGATTCTTCTCAAGTCGTTTTTTTTTTTCAGTTCATTAAAAAGCTCACACTTAAGAACCGTTGTTGATGAACTTCGCAATAATGTCCTAGAATAAAGATCCGACCGTGTAATTAATGTATTTTCTGAAGAAAGGGGAGCGGGGACAATACCGATGGTCGAAGCGTTTAATTTCATTAAATTTTCCATCCCATTTGTCCCATGCACTGCATTCACTCTGACCCTGACTGTTTTGGAGCGCAGATTCACCCAGCAGAAAAAGAACACTTTTATATGGAGAGTCATTGTTTTGGGCAGAGAGGCTGGATGTTTATGCAGAGCAGCGGTGGATGGGAACAGTCGCAAATTGTGCGGAGTTAATAAATAACCCGAAGGAAAAGTCGGGTAAAAACATTGCAGCTATTGAAGAGATTGTTCGCGTGTCGCTCGGACGCTTTAAGAGCGAAGAAGCTCAGCGCGGCAGGGATTCTGCAGAGGAGAAGGTGAGGGGGGTTACTGTTATTAATAAAGATGTGCCTGTGGGAAAATAAACTCTACAAGTAAAAGGGAGAATAAATGAAAGTGTAAATAAAACGTTTGTATTCAGCCTATTTTGTATTTAATAATTTAGCTACAATTTTAAAATATAAAACATCTTATAATAATAATAACAACAAAAGTAATAATAATAGTTATTATTATTGTTGTTGTTGTTGTTGTTGTTGTTGTTGTTGTTGTTGTTGTTATCATTGTCAATCATATTCATAATAGTAGTATAGACCTGATTACATGTTTGCCAATTTATTCGTTATTTTGTTTGGTTTATCAATGTCCAGAAAATGTGGACAAAGAAATGTGCCTCAGATTATTATTAAGGCTTTGGCGTAAAGGATCGAAATACAAAGCAAAGTGCGTGGGAAGAAGCAAAAATCATAGACTTGTGTTGCTGGTGGTTGGGCCCTGAGTACCTGCCTGGTCCCAGTCCGGCACACGCCGAGAGTCAATAGAAGTTAACAAGTCCTCTAAACTTTGGTGCTCCCTTTGTCCAACTAAGGACACAAAGGAGGTGGAGAGAAAGCGCTTTGAAGAATATGAACCCCCAGAGAATAGCCGGCCAAGTAGATTTAAAGTAGTCACTGATTTCCAAAAGCTTGCTGAATAGGAAGAATGGAAAGGGCGACGATTTATGGGGAAATTATACAGTGGATTTGTCAGTTCAAATATCGGAACTGTCCAAGGAACAATGCCACATGCTGAGGATTAATGGTAGCTCTGGACCTTTGATTCTACACCCTCTTTTCTCTGGCCTTGACAAATTGGATTTTGGGGATGGGAAGGTCGTAGGGCTCTTTGTGTCTCTTGACCGTTTTGGAGCGATTCATTATTCGACAGTGTGAGGGAAAGTCTCCATGTGACCACAAGACCAGGCCCGTTTTGAGCCCCGTGCGCACAGCTGCTGGGAGAGCCCAACTCTCTCACACTCACGCGCACTTGCACGCGCAGAAGCTGCAGCTTCTCATCTCTGGAGCACCTAGCATCCCAGAGAGGGAGGGTGGGGGTCAGCTGGGTGTGGTGGAGGGGGGCTATCTTTGCCTGGCACCATCACTAGAAAAGCTGAAGAGGAGCACGCAGCGCGTCACTCTGAGATCGGACATCAGCCGGTCCTCTTCCTCCTCTTCTCTTTGCCATTCTCCCTCAGTCTCCCTTTCAGTCTCCAGCAGGCTTCATGGTTCTGATCTCACCCCACGCCATGCAAGCCAGCAGGGCGTCCTCAACGACCAGTGTATTCGCGGACTGCAGCATCCCAGCTGGGCTGCGGATAGGTCCAGTACCAGGAGTCTTCAAACTTGGGAAGTACACGTCAGACCGCAAGGAAGTGGGATCCAAGAAGAAGGTCAGGACGACTTTTGACTTTATATTTTATGAAATGTGTTTGCCTAATTATTTCATTTTTGGATACTCTTTTTAAAGAGTTTTAAAATTATTATTATTAGTTTTGTTTTGAAACTTTCATTATCTGTTTATTGCTTACATTGTGCCTAAACAAACATCATTTATTTGTGCATCTTGAACGCTTATAATTATAAATGTAAAAAGGCACATAATAACAACACGTGTGAATACAAATGATATGTTTTGATTGTAAATTCTCTCTGTCAAATCCAATCAGACATCGAAATGTCTTTCGTGTTGGGAATAATTGAGCTCCATTAGCGGCAGTCCTGTCAGTCTGCGCTGCCTTCACTTAACCGGTCTAATAGGACATAGTGCCCTCTCTGATGCCCACTGCTAGTTATCTCGATGAGCCGTTTAATGTTAATGTAATCCGGCCATGGAAAGATGCCAAAGAGGCCGTGCGTAAAGCCCCGGGTCATAGGAAATAATAGATAGGCTATTAGACAAACGAAAAAAAAAACTTGTTGTATGTATAAGACAATACAGGCCAATAATGTAGGCTTAAAGAGATTTTGCTCACATGTATCTATATTTATTTGTATTGCACTAATACGCTTTTAACGGATGGGCCATACACATAGCAGCGTGTTGCAACGTGGTTAAGACATTGGAAGTTTGTTAATCAACTTTCCTTCACCTAATGTGTAAATAAAGAGCTGTAAACACTGATTTAAGTGCGCCCGTGGCCGCGCCCTGTTATTGTTGCTGCTGTCATCGCGCGTGATTGATGCGTCTAAATGCGTGGCCCCGGGGCTCGAGGCGATCATCAGGTGCAATCTCTGTGTCAAATGTCACGCTTCTATCTTTAATGTCCTTGAACAGTTTAGAAACGCTCTGACACTCCTCAAATTCGTTTCCCATATCAAGTCAATTAGGCCCGTCTCCGGAAGGCATGTATCAGCAGAGCGGATAAAGACACATAATGCGCGTTATGGCCGTGCGTCTCGCCAACACCTCAGGTACCACAGACAGACAGAGGGCTAATTGTGTCATATCAAATACAGTACAGTAGCCTGCTAAATACATGAAAATGTGCAGTCAGCACTCAGAACTTTTCTCTTCCCTTTCCCCCCCAAACATAGGCCTGTTTAGGCCAAAAAGAGTTGCGCACGCCACACCAGCCTGCAGATAATAATGAAAGCTCTTTGTGGTTTTTTCAGATCCACCTGGTTCGTGGGGAATTCGTGGATGAGTCGGGCTGTACTTTACCAGACTGGATTGGCTTCATTCGCGCTGCAAGAAACAGTCAAGAACAAAACTTGGAAGCAGTGTCCGACCTGCCAGGGGGACAGGTATTTATTTTTGTTGTTTTTAATTAAAGCACCATGAAATATGCATCATCTTATCCCAATACTTGAATTATTTAGTTTATTTATGCAAGTATGTTCGTGCCTTGGTCTTAAAAGGTGCAAACAATAATGAAGATTAAAAGTAAAAAAAATGCGTTGTATGTTACAGATTTTCTATCGCGTGCTGAGAGAAGTGACAGCAGGAGAAGAGCTCACTGTGTGGTACTCCAACGCACTGGCACAGTGGTACGATATCCCCACAACGGCTACTCCAACGCACGACGAAAAAGGTATTGTTTAATATTGCCTCTGTATACAACAATAACAGGCCCACGGGCTACACGTCTATTATAGCAAATTAAAAACACAGCGGCAGTGCCATCGACATGTAGCACACTGTTCGATAAGAGTGCACTCTGGATTTTGAATGCAAATCAATTGTCTTTTTTTTTTTATTATTGAATTACGAAGCTAAATTCGTAAATCAAGGAGTGTATTTTTCCACCAGCACCATCCTATACATATAACTTTGTTTTTGAAGCTTTAATTCAAGATTAAAGGTGTAATAAATTCGTCTATAACGAGATCACATTTGTCAGTTCTGCAGAGTAATCCAACATTTAATCCCATTGTTGTGGCTCTGTTCGATTCTGTGGCGCTTGGGTTTAACATTTAATCTTGGCAAAACACCAGTTCACCAGAAAATAATCCGATTACAAACAGGAGAAGATTAAGTCGGAAATTCCTTTAATAGGTTTTTATAATTTTGCACGCTGCCAGGGAAGTGATCTGATATCGCTGGCTAATACTGAGACTTACCTAAGACTATAAATTTTATGTTAAATATGGTTAAAAAAAAAAAAAAAAGAAAAGAAAAGAAAAAGGCTCCTGTTGAAAGACGCTCTGAAGAGGGTTCTCTTCACCAGAGGGAGGTGAGCAAATGTCACCGCGCCATTAATATTCATTCGCGTATTCAAAAGCAAATAAATTCAAAAACAAGTGCTTCACGGTGAATTAGGTGGCTGCGTTAAGGTATTGTGGCCTAATGAATGCTAACTTTTATGTGGGGTGTATATTGCCCTGATTCTCCGGCCCCAATACATCGAGAGCGCTCCTGGACATACGCGCTTCCCCATTATGAAGCGTCAACAGATGGGCCGCCGCCATTGTTTCTGGAGACTTGCGATTTCAAGCCACAGCTGCCGTCACTTCCACGGTAAAGACTATCCCCATAGACAGACAGACCCGAGGGAAGGTGCGGCGCAGTGCGTGTGTGAGCGCCAGATTGGACTGGGCGTTTTCCCCTTTGATGCACAATCATAAACAATGACCCCGTGCGAGGATTACAAAATCATTACAGCTATATTAACTCTGAATGATCCACTGGGGGTCATTACGGTGACCCCCGCTGTCTCGCGCCGTTTGGCAATAGATCGTAAAATTCCACAAGTGTCCAGAAGTTTACTTTAATTGTAAAACCCAACACTTAACAAATAAAATACAAAAATAATCAAAAGTGAAGGATGAAAGAAGAAAGAAAGAAATGTGCGACATTTAAATGTCACATAGTTAAATATTACTTATTTATCTGTTATAAAAATGAAAAAAATAAAATAAAATGCGGTAGGCTACATCCCCAAACTAAACGGATATTTTGTCCTGGTGTGTAAATATTTATAACATCGTGTTGTTTTTGATCATGTAAAATGCAAGCAAGATTACAAAACATGACTTTGAGAACTTGTGTGCACTTTTACGCAGGGATTATGGTACACAAAATTGCAATGGACCGTAGCAATATCCTATGAATACTGACGTTTTGTATATTACTTTCAATAATTTCCTCCCTTTTGTGCGCAGGTGAGGAGCGTTACATCTGCTGGTACTGCTGGAGAATCTTCAAATACCCCAACACGCTCAAGGCCCACGTACACTTTCACTGCCCGCTCAGCCACGGGAGGGGCTTCAACAGTGAGCAGCAGCAGCAGCAGCAGCAGCAGCAGGCCAGAGGCTCAGAGACATTCAGCAGGTCACCCAAATCTGGAGACATCCCCAACACGTCCACATCTCCCCGCAGTAACGGCTCCACCTCTGTGTCAGAGTCCGGTAGGCGCGCACTTGCATCTTCGCCTTTCCTTATCGCCAGAGCAAAGAAAACCAACGCTGAAGACCAGGACAGAGCGCTAGACATGAGTGTGACGTCGGCGCGAAGTCAGCCGGGGCACCTGCTCGGTTTGGGGGCGTCAGTTTTGGGCAACATGGGCTTCCATCCGGGCGTGCGCTCTGCGTTCAAGCCAACCGGCGTCTCCAAAATCACTGACGCTTCGCGAGAGGACGTTAATGGTAAATTGAGTGGCCTCGGGTTCAGTAAACTCATTGGGAACATGAAGCCAGTTCGGATCAGTGGAGAAAGTCTAAACGGAAGCGGCATAAGTCATCCTCCTAAATGTCCACCTTCACTTATGGACCCAAATTCTCCAATGGTCCCAAACCCACTCAGAGGTTTCCCTTTACTGCCACATGTGGAGGAGACATCAGCATTTAAGCACGTTGAGAGTCGAATGCACTCAGGCCTGTCCCCTTCACGGTACCCACAAGTGCCCCCCGGACTGCACTTTGAAAGGTTTTCGCTCTCACAGTTTGATGGCGTTAAATCTTACGCGGGCGCAGACTGCAACATCCCTCTGATGCCATTTACAGTGTACAACGGGGAGCTTCTGTACGGCTCGCCCTATTATCCGCTCAAGTTCCACTTCAGCAACCTGCTCAAGTATCCAGAGAACATGCCATACTTCGGCGCGCCCGCTCTGAGCCAAGACTTGGGCTCCATCACTAACATAGACCGAGAGATTGCAATGCACACTCAACAGCTGTCCGAGATTGCCGCGGAGAAGAACAGGACGAGACTTGACACCATGCCCCCTGCCAACACGAGCAACGCCACACCCGGCAAACCCAAAAAGGGCCATCTATGTTTGTACTGCGGCAAGCTATACTCCAGAAAATACGGCTTGAAAATCCACATGAGGACTCACACGGGCTACAAGCCGCTCAAGTGCAAAGTGTGCTTCAGGCCCTTTGGTGACCCGAGTAACTTAAACAAACACATCCGCCTGCACGCCGAGGGCAACACGCCGTACAGGTGCGACTTCTGCGGCAAAGTGCTGGTCAGGCGACGGGATTTGGAGAGGCACGTGAAGTCCAGGCATCCGGGTCAGAGCGTGAAGAAGCTGGACGAAAAACCCGGAGGCCTGTTTGAAGACGCGGAGCAAAAGAGCGACAACGACAGCGACGTGGACGTGTGTTTTACAGACGACCAGAGCGACCAAGAGATGAGCAAAAACACGGACTGAAAGAATCCAAAACGAAACTAATTCTTATTGCCAATTGTACAATGGTATATATGTAATTAAGCAGCCTATTGTGGTTTTGGTCGGAGGTTTTACGCACAGGCCTCAACTGACTTTCACCCTTCCACTGTTTTAATGCACATTTAAAACCACCGAAATACCCGCGTTTGTTTCTTCAAATAGAAATAGATTTCTAATTTAGCCCCAAATTATGGACGTATTCTTCCACACAAAGGCGGATCAAACAATAAGACTTCCAGGGCATTTCGCTAAAGCTTTTCAAAAAAACGATAGAATAAAACAATCAGAGTCTTGACGTGACTCGTCGCCGTGTGAGAAGGACTTTTGGACTTTGGGTCGTTTATGCATATCATTAAACAGCTCCATTCAGGCACATCGCGCACTACACGGTTTAATCGATACTTTACGCATATCTTAAAAGGCCGAGTCAAGTGTAATTTATGGGCACGCAGACTCTCATCTCAAACTGCCAGTCGCACTTTATTAATTAGCAGCAAGGGCATCTTTCTCTCCCTCCATGTGAAGATTTTGTATTCGATATTGTTTCTGAGCCTCATTATTACTTTGCTCTTTAAAAAAAAAAAAAAAAAAATGCACTTTGGAGGCGCGAGCAGCTATTTACTTCTGTTGTTTTGAAGAGGGAATTATTGGGGAAAGTAAATGTATGATTGCTGGTACAGCCTATGTAAAATAAAATGTAAAGTATGCTATTTCTCATACATTTCAGTGAAGAAGTGTTTTGTTGTTTATACGTCTTATTATTGTCGATGGAGACAATATTTAATTTCATGTCTAATATTGTTTTTTCAAATAAATTATTTAAAAATAAATTAAAGGGGACATTCAAAGCGGCGTGTTTTCTTCATTCACATATTAATAACTATAATAATAATAACAATAATAAGAGATTTTATTTTTGTGCAGGGATTAATAATGCAATGATTTAGCCTAAAGAATATTTCATCATAACGCGTGGCGCAGAGCAAGAACTGGTACACAATGGTCACGTTTCCTTGCACTTTTCTTCTTCTCATGCTATATTAATTGTGCGAGAAAAAGTGTGGTTTGTAAAGACGCACAAAACCTGCCACTTTGGTTGTGAGCCACGACTTCAGAAGAGCAAAGAGAGAGAGAGAGAGAGAGAGAGAGAGAGAGAGAGAGAGAGAGAGAGAGAGAGGGCGGATGGGAAAAAGGTAGGACAAATCCCGTTGCATTTCCTCGCTGCAATGTCAAGGTCTAAGAAGCATGCCGGATTCGCGCACAA
>OMNZ01050781.1:0-13451 GCA_900303255.1 Lesueurigobius sanzi
GAACTATAGGCTCTTTAGACTGTTGTGATGTCACATGAAAACAACCAATGGGCTATATGCACAGCGAGCCCGCGTGACTTCCGACTGGACTTGAATACGGGTAGCGCCCTTCCTCTCCATATTAATTTGCATTGAGTAATTATCATATCTCACACAAATGAAGAAATAACAAGATTTGTCAGCGGACAGCGAGTGACTGATACCATGTGACCAGCAGCTGGTTAAAAACATTACGGATGTAACCACTTCATTGGAAGGAACCTCTGTGCTCATAACCAGAGGTGTTTATGCCTCGAAGCTAACGGCTAACACCAAATAAAAAATTAAACTAGCGCAAAGTTTTGAATGAGCATGCGCAATAAAGAAGCGGCCTGTCTGCAGTTTAATTATTATTTAGTTGTTTAAATTTTATATTGTTTCTTTTGAAAACTAGCCATTAGCTCTGATATAAAAGTTCCTACCTCGATGAACACTGACGTTTCCTCCACGCCAGTTTTCACATCCAAATCACGTTTTTAACACACTGCCACTGACTTGCCATTAGTGATTTGCTGTCGTCCACGTTATCTTCGCATATTTTTAGATTTGTCTGAGACCTGCTAATAATTCAATGCAATTTGATGCAGGGCAGAAATGTGCCTCCGGTCCCCGAACCAGGAAGTTGGTGACGTGGGCTCACCGTGCATATAGCCCACACAATCATGAAAACCTTTTGAAATGCAGGGGGGGGCCATATGGTTTATGAACATAGACAAGACAACACGTAAAACAAATTAATAACTCTCATTCTAGTGCCATTTTAACAAAACCAGGTGCTGTTACTTCCATAGAATTGGTACTCTCAGAATTGGTGTCTCACGTACCCCTTGGGCCTTTCATTTATGCTCCAAGCACCCCCTGCGTCAATGGCTTTGTTGATTAGTTAGAAAGTGAATGATAAAAATTTATCAGGTAAAAGACGGCTAAATACTCTCAAAATCTCACTCTTTGCAGTTCAATGTTTTTAAAATGCCTTTTCTTTGACCAAAACTACAATTTGTTTCATCTTATTTTTTGTCTGAAATTATCCCCCTGCTAACCTCACGCGTACCCCCAGGGGTCCCCGTACCCCTGGTTTGGAAACACTGCTTTACCTGACCATTACGAGCAATGTAGAATTATTGAATCAACATCTCAAGATATCAGCCAGACGTTGGGTATTTCACAAAATTAGTCAAATGACTAAAACACCATAAACATTACAATGCCTACAATGCCATATGTAAAGAATACATGTGTGTGTTAACTAAATTATATTTGAATAAAATAAAGATCTGGATTTGCTATTTTGCGATGTCTGACGCTGTGTTTTGTGTGTGTTCATGTAAACTTCTGGTTTCAACTACAGGTTGTTGCTTTCACTGAGTTTTCATCTGGAGTGACTGGAGGAGGATAAAATGATTGAGTAACTTAATCTAATTTTGTATTTCCAGGACAACCGTGTTCACATTGGTCCTAAGATGGAGATCCGTGTAGTTACACTCGGTCTGGATGGAGCGGGCAAAACAACCATCCTTTTTAAATTAAAGCAAGATGAATTCATGCAGCCCATTCCTACTATTGGTACGTTTAAAAGTACAAAGATTAAAATCATTGTTATTGAATTTCATAGGTAAAGATTCTTCAGTCTTCATCTGTACTCTGTAGTTGAAAGATCGTCATCAGCTTAATAAAGACTTGAGCACGCTTGTGGGTCTCTTAATAGTAAGCCAGAAGGAGGCGTTAACCTCGAAGTCCCTCCTCTCTTGGTACTAAAGGTAGGAAAAGATCTTAGCCTATCATACTCGTACTCCAAGTCTTTATTAAGCTGATGAGCGATCTTTGGACTAAGATCGAAACGTCCTACACTTCAACTACAGAGTACAGATGAAGACTGAAGAATCTTTGCCTACGATGGACAACTCCTGTACGACTGAGAACCTACAGACGGATTGTTATTGAATTGTTACTCATTTATATATCGTTTCAACTCTCTTGTAGGGTTTAATGTGGAGACGGTTGAATATAAGAACTTAAAATTTACAATCTGGGACGTTGGAGGAAAACATAAACTTAGACCCTTGTGGAAACATTATTACCTGAACACTCAAGGTATTCGCCAATAACATAGCAGCACTTCTCTAGCTAGATCTGTCAAATGTGTTAACTAATTTTTATCTATTGGTTCTCTAATTATTTCAGCGGTAGTTTTTGTAATCGACAGCTGTCATAGAGACAGACTGATGGAAGCGCACAGTGAACTGGCCAAATTACTCACTGAGAAGGAGCTAAGAGACGCTTTGCTGCTGATCTTTGCAAACAAACAGGTATGTACGTAATGGAAAAGTTACTTCTGCTTTCACCCAAGTCTTAATGTTTTGTGCTGTTATTCCCGCTGTGTAGGATGTACCTGGGGCTGTGCCTGTGGAGGAGATGACAGAGGTGCTGAGTCTACACAAATTGTGTTGTGGGAGGAGCTGGCACATTCAAGGCTGTGATGCTCGCAGTGGGATGGGCTTACATGAGGGGTTGGATTGGTTGTCGAGGCAGTTGGTTGCTGCTGGGGTTTTGGATGTTGCCTGATCAGCATTGAAATATTCCCCATTATTAAAACCTAATTATGACATTTCAGTCTCTAAGCTCATCCAGCTTTCCAGCTTTGTTTATAATCAAGCTTGTGTTTGTGAACTGTGAAAAACATGGAGTAATGAAAGTATGTAAATACTTATAAG
The DNA here is from genome assembly GCA_900303255.1 of Lesueurigobius sanzi. Taxonomy (NCBI): domain Eukaryota; kingdom Metazoa; phylum Chordata; class Actinopteri; order Gobiiformes; family Gobiidae; genus Lesueurigobius; species Lesueurigobius sanzi. The sequence goes on from OMNZ01050781.1 coordinate 2,751, forward strand.
TTTTTGAGATCTTTTAAAGTGTCCCAGTTGTCACTTTCCCTTCCACTAACAACGCATGTGTTAGTCCATATTTGTGTCTACAAGGTTGATTACATGCAAAATTTGCATATTTTTATTTTTCAGAAGTCAAGATGAGAGTTAGCTTATGTCTGTGCAAATGCTTTATATTACTATGGACTTCATTACACTCATAACCTGTGACATACTGATAATCCACAAGCAGACTTAGGTGTGACAAGTGTTGGATGTTACATTAGTTTTCCCAGCAATAGAGAACAACACTTGCAAGCAGTTCTAGTATAATCCCTTTTAAACTTGACATGGTTTTATCTTGGACTTTGAAAATCTCAAGATAAGTTTGTATATATATTTATATATATGGTGTGGCAGTCTTCTTTTTGCCTTGATGTCAACAATATAGATTTGACGGCCATATGCACAGTGTGCATTTTACTTTGCTACACTACTTTTTAATTCAGGTAGCCTTGAAAAGGAATAACGGTGATGTTTTAAAATTCATGCATTTCATGTTACAGATGAAAACGTTTACTGAATTAATATATTGTTACTTTTATGTTAAGTATGAACAAGTTTGCCACTACATATGCCTCCTTTTTGAGTGTTCCGCCACTTGTGGCATGCTCTTGTTTCTTTACAATTAGCTCATATTTCAGAATTTGTGCTTTTCCATGTGTGGATTATGGACTTAATTGCAAGGAAATGTGGGATAAAAAAATAAACCTTGTCAAATGCCATCATTGCTAACAAGAGTTTCCAACATGCAGTAATGTAATGTGAAACATTAAAACCTTGTTCAAATCAATCTCATCTGTAAGTTTCTTTATTTGAAGAGTTTACCCAGTTTAAGAGATTTAATTCTTTATCAAAACTTGACACATTCGGAAACATTTAGTAAAACAGAAATCACCACTGACAAACAGGTGATTACTTTACGGTGATGTTGATTATGCTTATGTCCTCATAAGGTTTGTCGGTCTTTGGGTTAACCTTTGAATTAGAGATTCTCTGGACAGCTTCCATTCCTTTTGTACACCTTCCAAACACAGTGTGCTTGTTATCGAGCCAGGGCTGAGGGGGAAAAAAATATTTTAGCACAAGATATAACATTATTAAAGCTAATAACTATATTTAGATCCCAGATGTAATAGAACTCACAGTGGGTACAACTGTGATAAAAAATTGGGAGCCGTTGGTGCCTGCCCCTGCATTAGCCATACTGAGTGTGTATGGCCGGTCATGTCTGAGTGTAGAGTGAAACTCATCCTCAAACTCTCCTCCCCAGATGCTCTCTCCGCCCATGCCTGTGCCGGTTGGGTCGCCTGTCTGAATCATAAACCCCTAAACAAACAAACAAAATTAAACAACTGTGTCATAAGATATTCATTATTTCAAAATATTTACCTTAATTACTCTGTGGAAAATATGACTATTGTAATAGCCATTCCGACTATGAACACAGAAGTTCTCCACAGTTTTGGGGCACCTAGAAATAAAGAAAGGTATACTCTTGAAATCAATGCATCTTCATATAGCTTCATATTTAGCGGTAACCTACTCTACAGGGAAGAGTTTGATGTGGATGTCTCCCATAGTTGTATGGATAATGGCACTGTCAGACACACGTTTTGGGCCCTCAGCCTGTGTCGCAGCCATAACCTCTTCTTTTGAGGGCTTTTCATTAAATATATCTCTGTCCGAGTCAGCCCCCTTGGTATCCTCTGGTTCTCTCTTTGAAAACTGGAAAGTAAAGCATGTTATATACACTAACTGGACACAAGATTAAAAACTTTTTGTTTCAGTAAGAAAATATATTACCAAGTAGAAACGGTTCTTCTTAAATGCAGTGCAGAAAACGGTAGGATCTGCTTCTACATTTTGTAATGCAGGGTTGTCAGATGCCGTCATCTCCACAGTTGGTGCAACCTTCATGGATTTTGCTACACCTTGGAACAGACTCAGTTGAACCACACGGATATTCTCGAGTTTTCCAAGTATTCGAACACATCTAGGAGGAATGTTAGGAGGTTGAATTGAAAATTGACTAATATTTAAAAAGGTGCATTGTGGAACCTTTTATGCGGAAAAAAAACACTTGATACAAGTGTGTATACGACATTAGTGATAGTGACCCAGTGGCTGTGGGTGGTTAGATGGCGCCTTTACTTTTCATCACAGCGGCCTTCATGGCGCTTTAGGATTTAAAAAAATTTAGCGTGACTGATAAAAAATGTTTTTATCCTGGATCGTCATAAAGGTAACTGTGATGAAAAGTAAAGGCACCATGCTAGCCACACAACCAGCCGCTGGGTCTAAAAGGTCCAATACGCACCAATATCAAGGGGTTTTTTCACATAAAAAGTTCCAGAATGCACATTTAACCATTTTTTCTTTCAAAGGATTTACCTGTTGGTTTCTACATTTATGACTTTAATGCCAAGCATGGTTCCATAGAGGACAAAGTGGCCTGTTTCATCAAAAATGATGTTTGTCAAACGGACACCATCCACCTTTTCCAGTTCCCTCTCTACAGCCATTCTCCGACCAAACTCCATGTCAGGAAGCTGCTGTCGCATTTGCTGCAACTCTGTAAACATCTAAACAGGCACAGGTAAAAGTCTGAGTGAAAAGGTTTTACAATTTCATTTACAATGTAATTTATCGACTTACAGTTAAAGATTCATCAAACACTCTCATGAGTTTTCCTGTCAGGAACCTGAAAATTCTGACTTTTCTGTCAGATGCAATGGTAGCCATTTTCTTTCCATCTTGGGAAAATGCCAGGCTCGTAGGATATGTTTTATGTTTTGCAAACTCATATAAGTCTGTGTCTGTTTTGTATTCCCAATCTACATATTTAGGGAATTTAAATTCATTTGGGAGACCAGTCCAATATTCCAACATTCCTGCTTTGTCAGCAGAGACAATCACTCTAAATTTTGGATTCAACCGGATTTGGGTCAGTGGTGAGGAGTGCATCTTGTCAAATACATGAAATGGTTCATTACTTCCTCGTCCATCATAAACAAAGATTTTGCCAGTGGATTTTTCTGAGCAAGCCACAGTAGAGATGGCATCTCCAGGGTTGTAAATCCATTCACTCTGACCAGGATGGAACCTATTGTCATAAAAATTACCAGTCAAAAAAACAATTAAGAACAATATCTAGGTCCTTGAAAACATACCCACACATACCCAAGCTTTAGCATATTGATCATATCAAAGTTGACAACATCAAAAATCTTCATGGCTTGGTCGTCCCCAACAGAGCAACAAAGTGCTCCTTCAGCACTTACTGCAATGCTTTCTATTACACCTGAAATACACAGATCCAATTAATGTAATAAGCACAATTTTGACTTGTTTTCAAATATATATATATATGAAAAATAGGTATACCAAGGTGACTTCTGAAGTGTTTAACAAACTCAATGCCTGCATCTTCTTTCTTTTTCCAAAACTTTACATGACCATCCTGACTGGCTGTGATGACAAAATCGGTCCTGGAAATGTATTAGATTTGAATCACAGTTTGCTAATAATGGTTTTGTTTACTGTTATACTTATTATCAAAATATACTTTTCAACTCGGTAAACTGAAAAAGAAATAGTAATACAAATACAACATACTTGGTGGCCACGATATGCGTAATTACATCTCTGTGCATGTAACTTTTTTCATACATTGCAGACGAAGGTAGATTGTCCAAGTAGACACGTTCAAATTCCAGAACTAGAACAAAACATATGTAACATTAATATCGGGGTCTGCATTTACACCATTTCTACAGAACATTAGTATCTTGATGTTGGGTGACTGAGTTCAGGAGGAGGCCAACAAGTTGAAGAATGAAACCCACCTTTTCTTTTCTTAGTTTTCGTAGCTTCGCTTGGCATGGGCCCGACCCATTCATCTCCATCTTCATCTGCTTCTTCATCGTTATTACCTGCTTTTCGCTTCAGATCCGCATTGTTTTCGGATGCCGCCATTATTGTGCGTGCCTTGTTCTTCTTCTTCTAGTTCTGCGGTAGGCTACTGTAAAAGGTACATATAGCGCCACTTGTCGGACTGGAATATTAGAATACGACTTTATTAGTATACAAATTGGCTATACTGTAAAATAATTGTGTGTATATATGTATTTTTACTTAATTACTTATTACTAATTTAACTTTGGTGATTCATACTGGGGATTGTTAGTGATTTGTATTTGGTAAAGTTAGGGGGAACCATCGTTCTTGTTGTTTCTGCCGGGTAGTTTTTTGTGAGGCACCAGGATCAAACCAATAATTTTTGGGGTTGAAAGATTTGTTTTAAGCATTTTATTGTTGAAAATGTGTTGAAAAAACAAAGCTACTCCCTGTTGATGTGATCTCATCAGCTAGTTATTTAGAGCATAAAATAGTATCAAACAGAACGGTATTTAAAATGGAGTAAACCAAACCCATTTCTGTCAGTAACCCCCCTAAACACAGCGATGCACATGAGTCCAAAACGGAGACCGCGGACGTGAGGAAAAATATTATTGTTGTAGGATATTTGCCCCTCTGCTGTTATTTTCGTTAAACTTATACACATCAAAATGAGTAATATTTATATCCAGGAGCCACCGACAAGCGGAAAGGTAAACACACTTGCCATGTGTATGATATTGTAACATCTTGCACGCTGATTGTGAGAACGAGGCTTATTTATCAACATTATCATATAATATTGTGTTTATAATATAGGAACAGTTCTTAAATCAGCATTGAACTGCTACTAAAATCTCCCAATGAACATTTGCTTCTCAGGTTCTGCTGAAAACGACAGCAGGAGAAATCGACATCGAGTTGTGGTCAAAAGAGGCCCCAAAAGCATGCAGAAACTTTATCCAACTTTGTATGGAAGGTATTAATTATGCTGAACTGTCAGTAATTTGGTTTCACTGGTTGGCAGGAGCAACTGCAACACAAACATTGCTTTACATTAATTATATTGTAGGCCTCTGCTTCCCAACCTTTTTGAGCTATGGCACATATTTTATGAACATATTTTGTGAAAAGTTGGTGGACAACCAAACAAAAATGTTTATTGAAATATAATTACAAGCTAGTCTCAATTTACTTGCTGTGAAATCTGGTTCCTGTTTAGTTGAACACAAAGCTGATATTCCTGCAGAAATTGAAGAAAGAAACACTAAATTGACAGTTCAGGTGAAATGGGCACACTGATGTTCAATGGCACACTGGTTAGGAAATACTGTGGTAGGCCTGAAATGTGACAACTCAAGATGAAAATATTATCCTTGGAACAAGTATACACTTTTTACCTGTGACGTATTGGTTATAGTTTATTTATTTATTTTTTGAACTTTAGGGTACTACGATGGTACGGTTTTCCACAGAGTTGTGCCAGAATTCATCATACAGGGAGGAGATCCTACTGGGACAGGGGAAGGTGGAGAGTCTGTTTATGGCCAACCATTTAAGGTCAGTGTTTCAGATCATTATGCACAGATAATGTGGATCCGTGTGATTGAAGAGAGTTAAAACTTTTTTTTCATGATGATAATGTTTTTTTTAATTTTTATCTGTCCTAGGATGAATTTCACTCACGGCTGCGCTTCATTCGTAGAGGGCTGGTTGCTATGGCCAATGCTGGTCCACATGATAATGGAAGTCAGTTTTTCTTCACTCTAGCCCGCGCTGACGAACTTAACAACAAGCACACCATTTTTGGGAAGGTACTGTTTGAGGAAAGGCAGCTTATGTTATTTAAAGCCACACCACATGACAAGTATTTATTTCATTGTGGGTGTTTTTATTTTTTATTTTTAAATAGTGTGTTGCTTTCTGTCTTGCCCAAATAGCAACATACATTATAACATGGACACAGTGTGGCTTTAAAATATATACTCTGACTTCTTTCATATTATTTATTTATTTGTATATGGTATTAATATTTATTTGTCTGTGGATTATTACTTTGCATAAACCATATTATCAAATCAGGTGACGGGAGACACTGTGTACAACATGCTCCGACTGGCAGACGTTCAGTGTGACTGCAATGAAAGACCACTGAAGCCACACAAGATAAGAAGCACCGAGGTTTTTAAGTTAACTGCAAACTTTACACGTTAAATTACAAATTGTGTCTAACATTTGTTTTCAACACATTTGTTAAAGGTTCTAGCGTCTCCTTTTGATGATATAATACCACGTGAAACCAAAAGTTCTAAGTTGGAAAGAAAAGAAGAGGTGAAGAAATCCCAATCCAAAGCCACTAAGTAAGTACAGTACATAACATTTTTTGGAATAAGCCTCACTGTGATAAAACCCACTGAGTTTAGCACCAAACGGCTTATAATAAAGAATCCTCGTTACTAGGAACTTCAGTCTGCTGTCATTTGGTGAGGAAGCTGAAGAAGAGGAGGAAGAAGCAAGCCAAGTTAGCCAGGTATGAATAATCTGTTAAAATACTTCCTTTTTGTTTATTTTCTGTTTCTTTGTTGTTGTTTTTTAACACATTTCTTCCCCTAAGAAAGCTCTATCTGACATGTTTGTCAAAATGTAGTAATTCACATGCTATAGTTGTTCCTAGACCCCTTATATACGCAATATCATTTTTTGTTTTTTGAAGATTTCGGTGCATCTTTTCATTTTTTTATGAGCAAAAACACATCGCCCATTTTTATTTTATTACATTAGTGGTAAAAATGACCCAAAACGCAGATGTAACCTTGTAATATTACGATTATAAACAATAAGTATGGTTTGTTGTTGTTTTTGTTTATATTCAGAATTGATGGAATTTAATTGTGTTGCTTCAGTCTTTTAAAGGTAAAGGTAAAAGTAGCCATGACCTTCTAAAAGATGACCCCAAACTGAGCTCTGTTCCAATAATGGATAGGTAAGTGTCAGTTTAGACTTGTATTATAAATTACAATAAAACAAACAGCGTTTTTATACTATATAACCATTCTCACAACCTTTTTTATTTACATCAAAATAAAGATTTATCAGAACCTACTCACTGACAATCTTTCCCTGAACAGTTTGACTCCAGAGGAAGAAGAAAGGATGAAGGAAATTGCTAATAAGCTGAAAAAAGAAAAGAGTACTGAGAGCCCCACTGACAACAAGGATCAAGGGGAAACGTCTAGCAGAAGGTAATGCAATGTGTACACAATCCGACAGGGGGCAGGACTGTCTCAGGAATATACTCTTTTATTTTGTAATGCTCTCAATAACCGCGTGGGGGTGTTGAATAAGCCCGATTAGGGATTTTTATTGCACTTCTATAATAACCTCAAGTTCTAATTGTACACATTTTCAGCCATGTTAATACAAATTTTAGACTGTTACTAACAAATCGGTAATTAATTAGTGTTTCCTCTATTGTCTCAAAAACATGTCATCTTCAACTTTTATATTATAAATAAACTTTAGATTGTAAGATGTGCAGTGGGTACAAAGTTATACATAGTGTACAGCAGTGATTCTTAAACCTTTCACATCAAATTGGCTCCAGGTCTAGATCAATAATAAATCAGGACTTAAAAGGGTCTAAAATCGGTCAATTGAATTGTATGAAATTATTCTTCAACTGGGTGCAAACAGCATAAATGTATTAATAAAGCATCAATAAAATGATCTCTAATAAAAATTAAGTAATGTGTAATTTACAGTTGACCTAAGTACTGCCTGAAGAAGCTCAAGTATCACCAGTGGTGCACGCACCACAGACGACCACTGCTTTATTATTTGAATATCATGTTAGATAACAGATGGTCATATCTGTTATCTAATAACAGATATGACCATCTCTACTCCCCAGCTCAGATCAGCAGCGCTAACTAGGAAGAATGAGCTGTTGTTAGCTGAATGTCTCTGAGTGACAGGCAGCCCAGGGCGGCAGACTCCAGTATATTAAGCACAAGCAGCGATTGTTTTGCTACAAGACCTGTAACCCTGTAACTCAGTGGTTTGTCTTGGCAATGAATCAAAGAGCAAGAGAATACAGTGCTGTTTCAGGACAATGTAGGCATTGTTGGAACGTGAGCTTTCCAACAGTTTCGTTGCTTTATGCTTTCAGCTGCTTTTTACATTGCAGCTGATAAGCAATCACCTGGAAAAAACAGACCATTAAATGCAACTACATGACTATCAGATTCAGAAGTATTGAATGACTTTTGAGCCATTTAGGCTATCAAGAGGTTTCTGTTATTGTGCTATTGTTTAGGCTCCTGGGGCTTTTTCTCTTTATAGACACTGCTGAATCATGTCCCAGATTCAGTGTTTGGGGTAGTCTCCACTTTAGTTAAAACCGACAGGCCATGACTGGGAAGTAAAACGCTTCCATATGGCTGTGGCAGAGAGCTGCCGCTGCCAACAGCTCCTCCACTGTCGATGCCAGTGGCTCATCTGTCACTACTGGCTCTCCATAATGACAGAGTGCAGCTTCCTGTTACTCACTTGTGACCACTATGGATAGACTGTATACATATTGCAGGTACGGTAGATCTAAAATTGACTGCAATGACACAGGTAGAGCGACCTTGGAGTTGTTATAAGAAACTAATTACTTTTGCGGTCAATGTTGTCAGCTTTTAACAATGCCATGCAAGAAAATTGGTCTATGTTTGGCGTACCTTACCTTATTCTTTATGGTTTTTATGTACTGTAACCACATTTTTGTTTCATCCAACAACCACTACACAGGACAGTGTAACTTAAGTAAGACACACCAGACTCTAATGATCTAAACCATGTGTTGGTGTGGATTAATTGGCTGCACCTGTCTCTCGTCATTAGTCATAATTCTTGGTGTTCTCAGAAAAAGATTAGAAAGATCAAGAAAGTGCTCGGATCTGTTTTTGTGCAGAAAGCGGTTTGAAATAGTCCAGCTCTTGGCCGCAGAATTGTGTATGTTTTGGACCTGATGAGTTTACACATAACTGCAGCATGTCAGGTCTGTATGGGGCACTTGTCTGTTGGAAATGATTCCAGACAGACAGCGTGTGTATCTGAGAACGGGCACAAAAGCAAAAATCCTTTGGCACGTCGCGAGTTAACTATTGGCAGGCAGATGAGCCGTGTTTAGTTTGTTCATTGCAGAAGTAGTGTTTTTGGATTGGTTCAAAAACACTCTGCAAAGTCATGAAAATTCTTTTGTTGAGCTTGGATTCCTTCTTTTGTATGCATAGTTCTGCTTGGCGTTTGCCCAAGTTGTGGAGTGCCCCCTGAGGAGAGTTCACCCAGCCATCTTGTTATTCTGCACATTCAGACCCATCACTTGCACAGTCATTAAAGAACTTGGACCCAAAAGAAGTTGCCCAGTCTTCGTGTTTGTAGTCAATTTACAATAAAAAGAGAAAGGTGATTTATGTTCAGATACATTCCACCACATTAAATCATGAAGCAGCTGAAAACCTTCTCCGTGAGTGCCCCATTTTTCATTGTCAAACGTCTGAGTAAAGTAGAAAAGTGGCTGTATTTATAGTGGGTATGAACTTGGACTGGCATTATTTGGTTATGGTTATTAATAGGGATGTCAAGATTAACCGGTTTTACGTGAGAGTTTTAGGACCCTCGGTAAATCGTTTCTCTTGAGCCATCGTGCGTATGTGTCCAAACGGGGCGCACTCAAAGGTAAAGGCTGATGAAATAAGATGAGATAATACTCAAGGGTTCCACCAAAAATACAAAAGTCAGCGGAAGGTTTATAATCCAATGTGCAGAGAGACAATCGTATCCATCTTTGCATAATAATGACATAACAAGGCCAAAGGAAGAGTCCCTAAAGAACCAGGTGCAATGCTGCATTTGTTATGTCACAGTGAAAACCAAGTGAAACGGCATAGGCTGAATTGTTTTTTAACCTAACAACAATAAATTAATATTACTAATATATACATTTTTGTGAAAGTTTGAAGCCATACTTTTTGTAAGATTTTGAGAAATTCCCTCCGAAATTCCAATAATAAGCAATAATCGTACCGTAGGCAAAGATTCTTCAGTTTTCATCTGTACTCTGTAGTTGAAGTGTAGGACGTTTCGATCTTAAGCTACACACACTAGAGGATTTTTAGCCAGATTTTTAGTCTTAGGAGGCGTGGCTCAATAAAAACTTTCTCTCATGGCATGATCTGTGGTGGGACTCCTCATGTGTGTGTATGTGTGTCCTCATGTCTGTCCTTAAGTGTGTGTTGTCTTTGCACAGATCTTTAGTCTCAAAAGATTAAAAATCCTCTAGTGTGTGGGCACCTTTAGTCCAAAGATCGTCATCAGCTTAAAGAGGGCCTAAACGGGCGTGCCAGAGCCTTACTCCACCCACACCAAAGATTTAAAATCTGCCGTGAAAGAGGCATGTTCGCTAATCCAACTCCAACTGGCTACGGAGGAGGAGGGGAGGAGCCACAGTGATACCACAGTGTGAGAGAGGATGATGAGGCGTGGCAGAGCTGATGACGTAAACTTCTACCTACAGCACAACTGCCACTTTATCAGCTAACTGCAAAATTCTAATGAAATGGATACACATTATGAGTTCAACCTCTAGAGGGTGTTAGCTTGGACACTTTTGAGCAGGTTTGCACTAAAATGTCAAAATATTAACTGGAACATGTAGATAATACTATTACACACACATTTACACAGTTTATCAGCAAATAAAGTTGGTTTGGTGTTTAGTTGCTC